>PVJA010022756.1:0-33871 GCA_004027025.1 Myocastor coypus | reverse complement strand
GAGAGAGAGAGAGAGAGAGAGAGAGAGAGAGAGAGAGAGAGAGAGAGAAGGAGGGAAGAAGGGAAAGGGTAAGGGAAAAGAAAAAAAGGGAAAGAGGGAAAGAAGGAAAGGAAAGGAAAGGAAAGGAAAGGAAAGGAAAGGAAAGGAAAGGAAAGGAAAGGAAAGGAAAGGAAAGGAAAGGAAAGGAAAGGAAAGGAAAGGAAAGGAAAGGAAAGGAAAGGAAAGGAAGAAACCCCTTACTCTAATACTCTGGTCGTTAAAAAAGTAAATGATTATGAGTATCATAAACTGCTGAAAGTCTTAAATTTGAGGAAGGAGATGATGACACAGGTTGATAAAATTACACTGGCCTATACTTTTCTAGCTCAGTGTAACAATTCTTTCTTTATATGACCTGCCCTGGAAATGTGAAGAATTTTCTTCTTAATGCTCTCACAGTAATTGTAGCAGTCATTAGAACTTTAACTGTTTCATACTAAATCTTCCATCTCCACAAACATGCTTCCCAGAGCAGGGCCCACAACAGAGCTGGTGTACAAATACTGACTGTACAAGGTGGCCTCCACTATGTCAACTGATACGACAACCCTAAACAATGGACAGGTTAGGAGTTACCAACTGTATTAGAAAGATGAGTAATCTAGAGCTCAGAAAGGTTCAGTGAAGCACCCAGTAAAAGTAAAATGAATAGGTGTTCCTTCCATTAAGCAAAAAATATACTCAAGGCTGCTCAAAACAAAAACAGCAGAGTAGTAATATTCCACATATGAACATCACTAACCAGCTGAACAGGGATATGCAAATTAGTTAACTGAAGCAGAAATCAGACACTAATGTGCAAACAAACACGGACTTATTTGAGCTAAGTGGGCATGAATATGCAAATGAACTGGCTGCAATTCAGTAGATGTCATCACAATTTCAGGAAAGAACATTCTATATTATGACTATTACAATATTCATGTAGCATTCATACATACTATCATATATTACTGTAATATGGGCTTTTCAAGTTTAAATTTGTGGGAAAGCCAAAAGTAACTTGACGGATATTTTCATTCACACACAACCTAAAGCTGGAAATCAGATGTGAGCACACAGAATTCTGCAGTCTCCATACTGAACTAAATAAGCGGCCATCACCATTTGCAGTTCAAGAAGAACATTTTATTTTTAACCTAAGGTACTTTAGAAATAACTTGGGCTTCATACTACATGATCTCAGCCCTGCCAATACATCTATCTCATTGCCATAGTTACATCTAAAGTGTTATTTTATTATTGCTGTATGACTATAACACTTGAATATGGGCCACAATATTCATTGTCTAATGTCTGCTTTTGTACAAGAGCAATAATTTCCTTGGTTCTCTTGTCATCACCAGTATACCACAGATTCTGACTCTTAATTTCTGAATTATTGGGATGAACAATAGCCAATATCATTTCCGTATAACTTTGGTATTCCTTATATCATCTCAGGTTTCCCCTAGTATAAAATTAAAGCATGCAGAAATAAAGAAAATTCTTTAAGTCATAGAAATAGTTACTTCCTACAAATGTTCTAGGACAAAACTGATAAGAGAACAGCTTATATTCTCATACGTGTAACCCTACTGTACATTGTGCCTGAAATCTATGCTCATCATTTATGTGAAATATTTTTAAGTAAAATAAGTTTCTGTATTGCACTGATTGAGGTTAACAGCAACTACACATAATAACAAATCTGGTATTGTTCTGGTTTGTATCTAGTTCTTCCCCTAAAACCTCATGCAGTGATGAGGCAGCTCCTAGAATTTGTGATTAATTCTTGAACCAGGGGTGGGATTGTGGGTATGAGTGCTACACTTGCTCTGGTGCAGATAACCTTCATATAAGGAGGAGAAAAAGGCTACTTACCTGCCGCAGCTGCTATCCCTCCCATTTACACTTTGCTGTTTGCCACCATCATGACTTGCTACCCTGTGCCACATGCCACTTTGCCTTGGAGATTGCCAAGTATGAACTGAAACCTCCACTAACTTTAAGCTGAATAAACCATTGCTTCCTTCATTTTGGGTGTCAGATATTTTGTTCCAGCAATGACAGAAAGATAACTCAGACAGAATTTGATACCAGGGTTTGGAGATGTTGACTAAAAAAGAAGTTCTGGAACACCTTTGGCTGTTCTGTATTTGAGATTCTTGTCAAAACTCAGAAGACCAGAATGCTGACAGAAATCCCACCTGTAAAAACCAGGCTGGGGAGGTTTCCTCTGTGAAGAAGGACAGTCTCGGTTACTGGATCAAGATGATGTTTGTGGCTTGGCAGAAAGTTTATCTGCATTTTGCTAATGTTCAGAGATTTTGCCTGAAACTGCAATTAAGCAAAGCAGACTAATTAATCTTGCAAAAACAAATTTCGAGGCAATCAAATGTTGAGGCAGTGGCATGGCTATTGTACTAAGATTTACTAGAGAATCACGAGCAAAGAACCCAGCAGGATGATTTAAACTGTGAGTTGGGCCAGAAAAAACATGACAATAAAGCTGTGGACTACAAGGATAGAGCTGAGAGGATCTCCATTGCCAGAAAGAAACAAGAGAATACAAAGGATGGCCTGAGGGCATTCACAGAAGGCAGCAGGCTCCACCCTTTGTAGCCTGAAAACCACAGAGTGAGGTACTTTGCTATGAGGACAAAGCTGCAGGGCTCCACTTTCTAGAATGGCAGTAGTGGCCACACCAGATTCCAGAATGGTAGCATCATACAGAATTTGTTCCTCAGAATCAAAGTCAAAGTGTTCAGCAATCCAGGTACTACATTCCTATAACCAAAACAGAAAAAAGCCTGGCTTGCTCCCCCAGGCAGCGGGCCTTGGGATCATCTACATGGCATTGATTTTAGATGCCTGCAGAATACAGGAGTTCTGAGGTAAAGAAGGCTCCAACCTAGGTTTCAGAAGATCTAGGAGGCCAGGCATTGTGCTAGGAAGGGAGTGTGTGGAAGCAGAGAGTGACAATCTTAACATGCGCTGGAAACCTCAGAAGTTTGGAAGCCAGGAACATGATTGCCCATAGAAAACTACAAGAAAGGTGTAAAGCCAACCCAGGAGAAATGCCATGGGAGGTAACACCAACAGCACTGTCATAGAGATAGAGCTCCATGAAGCTCACAATTTTCCAGATTGCTTCAAATGTTCCACATGGAACTATAGGACTTAATATTAGCCCTTCCAGATTTCGGACTTGCTTTGGTACCATTGTTTTGTATTTCTCTGTTTCTGTCTTTTGGAATGGTATTATTTTTCTTCTGCCACTGAATGCTGGAAGTGCTTAACTTTTCATTTGTACAGGGGCTCACAGCTAACAATTAGTCTTAGATCTTGGGGGAGACATTGGACTACAACTTTGTTGCAATGCTGAAACTGTTAGGACACTGCCACATCTTAGAGATGGATTGCAATGCCTTTAGCATAAAGCAGTGGTTCTCAACGTGTGCATTGCGACCCCAGCGGGGGTCGAATGACCAAAACACAGGGGTCACCTAAAGCTATTCCAATTCATAACTGTTGCAAAATCACAGTTTTGAAGTAGCTACCAAAGTTATTTTCTAGTTTGGGGTCACCGCAACATGAGGAACTATATTGCAGAGTCACAGCACTAGAAAGGTTGAGAACCACAAGGGATGTATATAAAGGAAGGCCAGATGCAGAATGTTATAGTTTGTGTCTATTTGTCTACCCAAAGTCTCATGCACTCATGGGGCACCTTCTAGAATTTCTAATTGTTTTATCTAGTGCAAGGATTCTGAGTGTGAGTGCTACACGCACCCTGAGTAGATAATCTGCATACAAATATGAAAGGAAAGAGGCTAGCACTCTCCCTCAGCTACAGCCCTTCCCATTTGCTCCTTCTTGTTTTCTGCCACCATGATCATTGCTCTCTGCCATGTACTGTTCTTCCTTGGAACCAGCTGAGTATGGACTGAAATCTCCACTAAGTGTTAGATAAAGTAACCTTTCTTTCCTACATTTTGGGTGTCACGTATTTTGTCCCAACAACAAGAAAGAGATAACTTGAGACAGGTTAAAAAAAAATCATTTTATTTCTTAAATGATTTGAAGTACTTCAGGGCATGAAGAAAATATATTTCTTGGGAACAAAGGAAGAAATTCACATTTATAAAATGTTTGAGTTCATTATAAAATAAATCCTACATCTAAGTTAAATTATTTTAAAGAAGTAAGAATATAAACAAAAGAATCAATTTTTATATGCTACAGCTGGCAAGACAGCTCAGTGGAATAAGCACCTGTTCTGGCAAGGGCAATGATGAAGGTTCAGTCTATGTAAGCATGCCACGCTAGTCCTGCACCCAGATCATGCCGAGCTGGTGAAAGTGTCCAGGCATGGTGGTGCACACCTGTAATCACAGTGCTGGCAAGACTGAAAATAGGAGGATCACTATGAGTCTGAGCTGTGTAATGAGACCTTGAACCAAATGCATAAATTTTTTTTAAAAAAAGTATGTACTATAGTCTAAAACTCAGAAGATAACTGAAAATTAAGGTATATTTTACATAATTACATGAAATTTTCAGAAGAAAAAATGTACTTTTTGGGGGACCCATCAGGATGGCTCAGTGGTCTAAAGCGCCTGCAGGTGACTGTAGGAACTGCAGTTCAATCCCTGGCACCACATGCTGCACCAGCCCTGCCTTCAGGTCAGGCTGAGCCGGCCATAAAAATAAATAAATAAACAAAGTTCTGAAACAAGAAAAATAAGTAAAAGAAAAAATTCTTAAAAAAAAGAAAAAAGAAAAAATGTACTTCTTTTAATGTTCCATGTACATTGTTATATAATTATTAATACTATCATTAAGTAAAATTTTAAAAACTGAATAAATCTGCTCATCAAATAACAAGACATAAAACTCTACAAGGGTTTCTTGTATTTGAGGTAGTGCAAGAAATGTGTGGTATAACTATAAAATTGCTGCTCTAAACAGCACAACTCACATCAGCTGAACTGTTCTAAAAATCTATGTATAAGTGAAGTTTGCTATAAATATTCTATTATAAAACAAGGTACTACTTAAACAGCTTGTATTACAAATCATTTTATACAAAGGATAATCAACCTACAGTTAATCTGTCTCAAATATTGTCATAACTTAAGGCAAGGCACCTCCAGACACATTAATTACATATAAAATTATTCAGTATTCAAAATTCTGGTCACCAGCCACCCCTTAAAGAGGGAAACTCAGAAGATTGAGGTCAGGCCAGTAAAACAGGCCAGTTTTCCCTGATGCCAGTACTTCATATTTCCTATGTAAAGCAAATTCTTTTCCAAAGTCAATTCTCAAGAGGTTGAGGCTTTACAGAATTTAATGGGATTTAAAAAAATGCTACTCATTAAACTTATGGAATAAAAATGGCACTCTAAAGATGGTGCCATTGAGTACAAACAGGGGTACTAAGTGGCCCCAAGACAGAAAAACAACTGTAATCAAAACTGAGTATGTATTTCTACTGAAATCAAAGCTGTAAATAAACTCTAACAGTTCATTAGTCTTATCCTTATGAAGGAGAAAAGATAAATCATAAGATTCCTATTTTTTTAAGTTAAAGCTTCCACGAGGGATTCTCAAGTAAGTATGCTTGTACCTACAACTAATGAAATAAAGACAGAGCCTTTTTTCATCAAACATATAGGCATTCAACCCAGAGTTTCATATATGACCTACACAAAGTGCCCATCACATAATTTTTTAAGAGCCAAGCATTATGATGAGGCAGTGCTGTGTATCAGTGAATAAAAATTGCACTCTTGATAGAGAAAAGTGTTCTACACAACCACCTTGGAACACACAATTTTTTCAGCTGCAAACAGGACATTTTCTAATATATACCACATACGAGTGCATAGCTCATGCTTAAGTATATGTAAGAAAACAGAAATTGTCCCATGCATATTATCTAACCACAATACAATGAAACTGGAAATAAATGACAAAAGAAACCACAAGACCTTGAGAAATACACGGAAATTAAAAAAATGTCTGTCTCAGCAACCAGTGGATTAAACAATATGGACAATTAAATGAAAATTCATGAACAACCTAACGGAATTTATGGGATCCAGCGAACAGTTCTTTGAGGGAAAATTACAGCGATAAATTTACACATTAAAAAACCGAACAGGAACCAATAAATGCTCCCATGCTACACCTAAGTGATTTAGAAAAGGAAGAGAAAATCAAACAAAAAGTCCAAAGACAGGAGGATATCACAAAGGTTAGAGCAGAAATTACTTGAATCTGGACAACAAAACAATACAAAGAATTAATGAATCAAAAAGCTGGTTATTTGAAATATTAAAGAAAATTGATGATACCCTAGCTAACCTCATGAAAAGAGGAAACAAAAGACTCAATTTCAACCAATAAGGAATAACAAGGGTGAAATTACCACAGACCCAGCAGAGATTCAGAGGATAATACCTACTTTGAGAATCTTCACTCTCACAGAAGACACAGATGAAATGGATAGATTCCTAGAAAGGTACAATTCACCAAAACTGAATCCAGAAGATATAAGAACTCTCAACAGCCCAATAATAGTCAGTGCAATGCAAAATATAATAAAAAGCCTACTGACAAAGAAATGTCCAGGTCCTGATGGATTTACTGCTGAATTCTACAAGAAATTTACAGAAGATATAATCTCAATACTTCTTAAATTCTTCTGTGAAATTGAAAAGGAAGCAATCATCCCAAAATCATTCCTGGAGGCAAGTGTTGTACTGATACCAAACCTAGAAAAAGATGCAACTAAAAAACACAACTACACACCAATCTCTCTCAAGATAATAGATGCAAAAATTCTCAATAAAATCGTCACCAATAGAATACAGCAAATCATCAAGAAACTGAACGGAAATCAAGAACTTAAGGGTTAAACAATGAATCTCCAACGGGTTTCTGATACTGAAGATAGCCATGTGTAATACTACAACTATGTTTGGAATGCCTGTCATGCTGGTGTTTTAGATGTGTGTTCCTTCTAATGTCATTCCAATTATTTCTATACTCTCTGTCAAGTAAATGGTTGTTTTAGAAGAAAACAAAAAAGGTTAATAAAAGACAATAACATACAAGGAAAAATGCCATAGTATTGACCTGCTACAATTTTGTACATGCTTAGATTTCTAAATTTCTGTAAAAAATGTGGCTATTTTTGTCACATTCTATAGGGATATTAGAATATCAATCATTGATGGAAAATGCCAATTTCATGTTAAGTCTAAGATGTTTGATATTCAGAAAGATAGTGATGTTAAGCTCAATACCTATGTGACGAGTAATAGTATCACTAAGCTTCTGTTCTGGAGAGTTAAGAACATAAGTTTGCAGGCCAAAAAATTAGAAGGGCTATAAGGAAAACCAATATTTTGGCCTTAGCCCTTCAAGGTTACTGAGTACTCAGGACATAAAAGACCTTGCTACAACATCCTATAACTCAGTGGAGTCCCAAATTTTCTGATCAGTGAGAATATGGGGCCACAGGGGAAAGGATTGACAATGTATAGTGTGCCTAAGGAGAGTCACCTAGAGAGAAAACATTCTCTCAGGCTTTCACAGAGAGCAAATTGGCCAAGCAATGGCCGTGTCTCATCCTGAAGGCTGACACTGACCACAGTTCTAAAAAGGACCATACATGGTTTCAAAGTAAATCCTGAGGGGATATGACTGATCTTGTCAGATATAAAAGTTACATGTTTTGTTATACAGATCTGAACTTAACTTGCCCCTAACTACCCAGCAAAAAAGTTTAACCACAAGGCATAAAAAGTTTACAGAGTTGTAAATGGCTTAAATAAAGAGCTTCTGACATTGCCAGTTCTGCCAATAACCCACTACTATTATGGAATACCAGACTATGTATACAACTACTTTCTCTTAGTTCAATTAGAACCAATAATGATTAGGAAAATTATCATGTCTGCATCCTGTACTCTGAAGACAGCAATATGCATTTGTATTAATTACTGTGGCTGTACTACTAACATGTTTTGAAACTGTCTCAAAGTTCTTTTTTCTTAAAGGTAATTTTTAAAAAATAAAAAAATTGAAATAATTGACAGGAACCTAACTTCTGTAAAATCTGAGCTTTTTTAATGTTACTTTGATATTCTCAATGGTGGTTTTTTGTTTTGGTTTGGTTTGGTTTTTCTTGCTCCTCTGTAATAGAAAGAAAAATTAACCCCATTAACCAAACTATTGAAAAGCAAAGCCTGCAGGTGTGGTGTTAACAGAAGAAACACAAATATTCTCCAGTCTCTTATGATTTGATTGAACTATTCAATTATTCCTTTTCAAGGGTAAGCTGAAATGCAGATCTCATTGTGGTCCTTGGATGAGTCTGATTAATGGAGTAACTAAAAAGTGATGTCTATTTTTAATGGACAAATAGGTATGATTTCTTGTCTCTTTTCCTGCTGAAATGTTGAAAGCATTCATTAGAGAAACTTTCTCCTCAGTCAATGCCGTCAAACTTTCTCAAAACCTATCAGTGGATTCATTTTATCACCATGTGATATGCCAGCTCTAGAGAAGTACTTTTAATGATTATTATCAATATGAGGTATTTGAGGACTACTTTTTCTCTCTTGGGACCAGAAACCTCCTCCTATCATCCCAAACACTATGAATGCAAAAGCTTTATACTTAAAAGCCCCACATTATAATGAATTTTTTTAGAGATGTGTAAGTTATAAGGATTTTTCATCATGCTAAAATAAAATTTCTCTGTCACTTGACTGAATTTTAAAGCGTTTTTGAATACATATAACAGGATCCTCATGGGCTAAACAGTTCAGGAGATACTTTCCTATTTCATAAAGCTTACAGTTAGAGTGACTGAACAAAACAAACCACGTGCATAGCCTGTACTTCTCCTTCATCTTCAAAACACATGGAAACCTAAGAAGCTGAAAATGGCTAACAGCAACTAAACTTCTTTTAGGGAGTTTTCCCTCCTCCATAATGATCTTCTACCATATTTTGAACTGTAACTGACCTCACTGTTTTTGTGATTCAATCAATTAATATTTAATGAGCATTTACTGTATAAGGCACTATGCAAAGTCAATTAAAGCAGAGAATTAAAATATAATTTTACTCGTGCATCTTATGCTTTTATGACAAATACAAACAGGTAAGTTTTCATCCAAAATTTAAAATGGCAAGTACTCGGAAAGAAAACTTAAAAATTTCACAAAAATACACAATCTAGAGTGACTCTGTGTTTGTGGTACACTAGGCAACAGAGTAGTCAGTAAGGAAGATCATTAGAATAAGTGACTTTTAAATTTGACTTAGAAAGTTAAGTGGGATTTAGACTAACAAAAGACAAACATAATGTGTGTGATAACTCTGATATCAAGAAATAACATTCAAAGAGAAGAAAGGTATTACAGTCAACATGTCAGACATTTATTTAAAAATAATATAGGGTACATACTATTATTTTTAGAAAAATGAAAACAAAAAAGAAGAAGACGCACAGAGGTCATATACCTTACTCAAAACCACAAAGCCGTATGGGGAGTTAGGTTTTGTAAATGTAGACAATCTGGGCCTAAAGTCTCCAACATTGCACTTCCACACTGCTCCACTGTCTCTTGAGAAATGATGGGCCACTGAAGGAAACCTGAAAATTCTTCTAATGACAGTAGCCTAGTGTTCCATTTTTATTGTCTTACAAAAGAATGTGGTATCTGTCATTTATCTAGTTGATAAGAATTTCCTCTGAGTGAGTGACAGCCTATGTTGCTGTCCTATTGATTATATGGCCTACCTTTTCATCTTAAAGTGGCAAAGGAAAGGCTTCACTGCAGTGCAGGATTTCAAGGAAAAGGAAATAATGGGAGAGCAGGCAAGTACAGGAACTCCCTTCAGGGGAACTTTGTACTTTCTACTCAATTGTGAGGCAAAACTAAAATGACTCATTTTTCTTCTTTTCTTTTTAGAAGAAACACAATTTATTCAGATAATTCAAGTTTCAAAATAATACTTCTAAAGAAACAAGCTTTTTTCTCAGGCAATGTTTATTCAGTTTTTTGTTAACTTAATAAATATTAAAATCAAAGCACATGCTCAAAAGGGTGAAAAACACTGCAGGTTTCTGAACGTTGTCAAAAGTGCAGATTTCTAAAATTAACTTTCAATTTTTTGAAAAGAAATTAAATAACATCACAGAGACAATATCAAAATATTCTGAAAGTTGTTGAATACTAACTAGAATATTCAACTTTTGGTTTAGCAGAGCATTATTTCTTTTACAGTACTGAGGATTGAACTCAGGGCCTGATGCATGCTAGGTGAGCTATGTCCTCAGCCTTAGAAAGATTGTTAATGAACTTTGTGACATCTTTTCACAACCAAACAAGTGAAACAGCTGAGACAAAGTAATTTCATGAATAACAATCAATGTAAACTGTTTCATACCTGGTTGATGAGTTCTGACTTACAACAACTTTGAAAAGAGTATATTAATAATTCTTTAAAATGGCTCTTAAAAGGGTATTTTTTTATTTAAAAGATATTTATTGCTAGAGATAAGCATAATGTCCCAAGTTCAAACACCAGTACCAAAAGTAAAAAAATAAATAAATAAATAAATAAAAAGATGTTTATTAATTTTTTAGAACATAATAGAAAGGAAGAAAGAAAAGAAAACCAAAGAAAAAATGGAAATAAAGCTTTTGTAAATAAAGGACAGCACTGGGGTTGAAGGGAGGGAAAAGGATTAGGGTAGAAAGAAACAAGATATATAAATATACAAATTGCCTATAATTAAAGCTATATATATTACTAATAAAGTAATTTTAAAAATTTAAATGATATGACAAAGATTCAAAGAAAGGAAGGGATAGGAGTGGAGGGAACTAAGGAAGCTTTATCACCATTAAAGAAAGTTCCAACAATAAAAGTCTGGGGAAAAAATATGGAGGCAAATTTAACTATTCCTTAAGGCAACATTGAAGAGAAATACAAATTAGGACACTGAACAAGAAACTTACATAAGCCTCAGGTAATTTGTTACAACCCCCAAATGACACTTCAAGCACAATCCCAACTCCTATAAGGATCTGTGCTCCCCACAAGGCACTATCATTTCCTTCCATACTTTGCAGCTATCTGACTCTTCTAGAAGATAGCTGCCTTCTAGATTATGAGTCACTCTCCTCCTTCATTCTTTTTATTTTTTATTGTTTCAGAACTTATGTTTGTTTATTTTTATGTCCGGCTCAGCCTGCCCTGAGGGCAGGGCTGGCACAGCATGTGGTGCCAGGGATCGAACCACAGTCCCTGCAGCCACCTAAGCTTTCCTAAGCAGGTGCTTTAGATAACTGAGCCATCCTGCCAGGCTGATCCTCCTTCATTCTTTGACAAATCGCAAAGTATCTTACTGCTTCATTTGTTTACAATTCTAATCAACCTTTGTACTGTTTTAAGTATGCTTTCCTGAATGTATAACAACATTATGTTATGCAACAATAATATGTTAGTAGACTACTCTCCTTTCCCTAATAATCTACCATAGAAATAGCAAACCATTTAGAGTTTTCAATGATACAAAAAATAGCCCATCACACCACATGTGACACAGGAATACCATTACTGGTTTACAGCATGGCTCTAGGCTTTGCACTTCTGATTTTCATGTATGTCAGCTAGGGAATTACTACTTGACATAAATATGAGTAACCATAACAAAATATTTATAAAAACTTACAAGTGATTAGATTAATAATGAAGATGGAAGTGGGAAGACTACAGACTAGTCTTCGAACCTAGAAAGGATAACTTTTGGTATAGAACAAGAATTAGTTTTTAAAATTAGATGTTTAATTGTGCATACTTGCAATATCAAGTGCTTCTATTTTTCCCAGTGCATTAAAAGGAGCAAGTATGCTCATACTTATTCCTCATGGACAAAATACAGAATCTTAAGTATCTCAATCATTTTACCTCTTAACTTCTCTAGCAATTCATCCATGCGGTCAACTTAATATTTGCTACATACTAACACAGCTATTGATATATGAATGTGTATGTGTACTATTCTTCATGAGTAATAAAACTGGAATTTACCTGAATCTGATAAAAGCTATCTTTAACAAACCAACAGCCAACATCATACTATAAAAACTGAAAGCTTTCACTGTAAAAGATGTCCACTGTCATTCTTGTTCAACAGAATTCTGCAAACATTAGCCAGAATTACTAGACAAGAGAAAGAAATACAAAGGATAAGGATAGAAAAGGTGGAAGTTAAATTAACATTATTTGTGGATAATATGATACTCTACATAGAAGACTTGAAAGATTCCATCCAAAGACTTACAGATTCAATAACCAAATTCAGTAGAATAGTTGAATAAAGTCAACACTCAAAAAAGTAAGTAGCAAGCCCATATACAAATAATGAAATCACTCAAAGAAATTAGGGAAACACTGCCTTTCACAATAGCAGCCTAGGAATCAATCGAACAAGCGAAGTAAAAGCCATATTAAAAAAAAAAAAAAAAAGAAATGCATATTGAAAACTACAGTACTCTGATGAAGGACACTGAAAAAGATATCAAAAAACTGGAAGATATTTCTTATCTGTGGGTAGGATGTACTAACATAGTAAAAGTGGCCATATTTCCAAAATTATTATAGAGATAATACAATCCCAATCAAATTACCAATAATGTATCTCACAAAATTACAGAAAACAATTCTAAAATTCATTTGGAATCAGAAGAGACCTAGAACACAAAAACAACTGGACAACAAAAGTAAGACAGTAGTAGGCATTTCAGTCTTGCTTTGAAATTATACTATAAAGCTAGTCAAAAAAAAAAAAAATGATACTGCAAAAAGTGCTCATTAGCAGATCAATGGAACAGATTAGAAGATGTAGAAACTGCTTCAAACACACTCAGCCATCTTATCTTTGAGAAAGGAGACAAACACCTTCACTAGAAGAAAGCCTCTTTCATACATGGCACTGGTAAAACTGGCTTTTCACACGATGAAGATCAAAACTAGACCTATATTTTTCACTACATACTAAACTACAATTTTTACCAGATGTCCCTCAGGGAATTAATATCTAGAATATATAAAGAATCACAGGTACAGTATACCGTGGTCTCTCCAATCCCCAGACACACCATGCCAGCTACCAAAACTGGGTATGGTGGTTCATGTCTATAATTCCAGCACTGGGGAGGCAGAGACAGAAAAACCACTATGAGCATGAGCTATACAGCAAGATCCTGCACCAAACTAATTAATTAATTAATATTTTAAAAGACATATCATTTACAGGTATAAAATTCTTATAATGAATATTATTTCTAAAAATGTACCAATAAAATTTTGAAATGCAACAAAAGAACTTAACAGATTTATAAAACATGTAAGATATATGAGAAAGATAAATAACACCAAAAACTTTTTAAAGCCCAGCACATCTTTGATACACATCTTATATGCCTTGCTATCCTAATCACATCTTTTTTCTATTTTTTTTCTTTTTTTATTTTTTTCACATCTTTTTTTAATTCTAAGTTTTTTGAAGAGTAAAAACAAAAGAAAAGCAAAAATGCAGAAAGAGTGTAAAATACAACTATATATATGTTACCCATTTTCAAAACAAGAAGAGCTGATTAACAATGATATATTAACTATTTTTATCATCAAATCTGTTGCTCAGATTAACAGATAAGATATAGTTATGCAAGTTTAGACATACGATCGAGTATTATCACACGCTAACCATATCTTAACGCTTTACAAAGCTTTTGTACCTGAATTTTAGCACTTGTAATGCCTACAATGTTTGACAATTAGTAGCCTTCCACAACTTTTTCTTCATTGGTAATATTTAACATGATTATAAGCATTGTCATCATACAAAAAAATTTTTCTTCACAGATCACAAACATTTTATAGTAAGCACACAAGCATCAAGTAGCCTGTATATCAAAATTATGTTGATTATATCACACTATTTAGACATCTTTATTCCCTTTAAACAATAACAGAGGTTTTACTTGCCCTTTTCCAAGTATTACTTATACTTGACATATTTAAGAAAGTGTCAAAAATAACAATAAGAAGAATAACACAAGCCTGCACAGAAAAAGGTGTTCTGCTAGATAGGACTGGAGCTATTTGCTATCTAAGCAAGAAGAGCCTATCTTTAACTTTTTTGATTAAAATTTCACTATAAAAGTAGCATGTCTGTAAGCCCTCTAGATACAGTTAATAGTTTTTGAGATCCTTGGCTGCAGATGCCAGAGAATTACAGAAGGAACAGAACAGAAACTCTTTAAATGTTTGTTTCTAAAAAGAACTTTATGAAAGCAGTCTACAATATTACACTTTGGATCTTACTCCAGAAAATTAATTTGTTCAAAGAAGTCCAATCACTTACCTTGAAGTTCTCCACTCCGACTATAGAGCTCCCTTCTCTGTTCTCGCAGATAGGCACTCATACTGATAGCATGGGAAGATGATTCAAATCTACAATGAAACATAGGGTAAATAAGTGGCTAGTTTCCAACAACACAGGTAGAATCTAGGTTTGCCCTCCAAAGAGTATTAAAAGGCTTCTCTAGGTATGTGTGATATTTCCTGGCATTCCAAAATCTTGACGGTTTGACACCTATCACAGAACTACAGAAAGTTGCCCTGGGCATTTATTTATAGATGATATTCCTCACTCACAGTTCTCCACAACAGTATTGGATAATATATCTATTCTCCATTTTCAACTGGTACAATTCTGACTTGCCTCACCTTGCCTTAGCCTTCAGACCATCATCATCCTTTGACAGGATTCCCACACTCAGTACAAGAGCTTACTTTGGACATTCTAATTTTGTTATTGTCCAGCTCAAACACCATCAAGGACTACTATCACAGACATACTAGGCTACCCCAGGGGAAAACTCTTACCTCTCTAACTCCTCCAGTTCAAATACCAGTACAAATACATTAATGAAAATACTGATGAATAACAACATCAAAGCAAAACATGCTTCTTTCCCCAAATGTTCTAAAAAATTGTGTTTCTAAGAGGCTGCTAGTTTTTTAAGATACCACCTATCCCTGAGAAAATACTCTGAAAAGTACAAAGATATCAAGTGTCCATTGACACTTGACTAGAAACAGTTATTCAAAGGTCAAAAACATGGGCAACAAACTGAAAGAAAAGTCACTAAAAACTAAAATAAAGGACACAAAAATGAGAAATAGCAACAAAAAAAAACCTTGAAGTTTAGAAAAGAAAAACTCAGGTTAAATGATGAGTTTCCATTTCATACCACAAGTTTTACAAAGGCAGAAAAATGTCTGACAATAGAAGGAATCTTTCTATAATTCTTGTCACTGAGGTGGCAACAACAGCACTATGAAAGAGCACACATAACAAAGGGGTAAGTCTCCATGAATGAAGTGGCATCATAATTTTTTAAATAATGTCTTCTTTATTTGTTAAAAAGGAAGATGAATAACTAAAATTAAAGTCAGTGTATAAGGGAAACATCTGCATTGTTTGATTCTCTCTGCACCCCACCAAGAACTAAGAGGCACTACCAGCTGGACAAAAAGCAAACTGTGCAGTATTTTAAAACTGCCACATGCCAGTCAACTGCAGAAAAGAAGCTACTGACCTCTAAAAAAGCATGCTGACAGCTATTGGTCTGAGATGGCAAAAAAAAAAATAATACATTCTTGAGCAAAGAACACAGACTAACATTGTAAAGTAAGTGAACTTAAGAACACTTAACCTTGATTAAGGGCAATTAAAGAGGATAATAAAGTTCTTCACAGCAATGATACAAACAGATCACACCTCTCCAAAATCTTAATCCTTTAGTACTTGGTGTATTTTTACACCTCAAGAATTCTTTTTATATGGCAACAAGACACAGATTGATATAATTTTTAGTAAAAATGACGCTGGTGGTTATTCAGTCACACCTCCTTATATTATAGCCAAAGGCACTGAGGCAGGTAAGATAAAAGAGCTGCTCAGCAACTCATAGCTAACTCACTAATAGTAGAACCAAGACTAGAAGCAGAAAAATGTCTAATAACCACCTAATTCTGTCAGTGATAATAAATGTGTAATGATTAAATAAGCTAATTTTTCATTTCTAAAAATACGTGTTTTCATCCAGTACCACAACTTCAGAAGCAGTAGCTAAATGTTTGAACATGTACAATAATCCAGGATTCACTTCTCAGGCGTTTGGCTAAGAACAAGTATAGTATCACTTCTTATCCATTTAATATCTAATATGTCCTCTATCTAAGATTCAAAGGTAGAGGTTATTCTGGTTATTATCTAGATGTACCCTGTGAGCTGTATGCTATCATAGGTGGGGTGTTCAGAGGGTAACTGGATCACATGCATGTGATATGCATCAATGGATTAGCCTGCTGATGAGCTTGTGGCTGAATGGGATATCAGGAGTAAAGCCTAGATGGAGGTGGTAGGTCACTAGTCTGTCTCCTCCCTTCCTCCTTTGACCTCTCCTGCCATAATATGAACACTCCTCCTCTGGTATGCCCCTCTACCAAGCTACCCTGTCTTAGAGCTGACCAACTATGCAACAAACTGTGAAGCAAAATAAACCATTCCTCCTTTAAACTACAGGTGTGTGATATTGTGCCTAGCAATGAGAATCTAACACAAAGGTGACAGGTGAGGACATAAAATCTAAAACTCCTGAACCCTACTTTCTCAGTGGAAGAGAGGAAGGGAGAGTGAGTGAAAGGGGAGAAGAGAAAGAGGGGAGCAGAGGGAGGTGGGTGAACAAATAAGCTGGCAGAAAAGACAAGGGGCAAGAAAGAGAAAAATAGGACATACAGCTTTGAAATGGTTTTACTTATCTCTCAGTATTTGGAAAAAATGATTAATGATTTGTTAATAAAAAGATACTTGAACTGGTACAGTGGCTTAAGAAGAAAATCTGAAAATGTCACACAGTTAAACAGTACGTAATCCATCAATTATGCTCCTAAAATAATGAGTTTTAAACTTAGGCCCACATTAAATCCTACACGAGTGTTTGGTGTATGCCTTATTCTAATTGCAAAGATGTCTTCAAAGAGGTGAAATAGATAAATATGCTATGGTACAGCTATGCAAAGGCGTATTACTCAGCAATAAAAAAAATAACAAAAAATAAATGAAATACAAAAGTGGAAGAGAGCTGGGGAGATAGCTGAGTGCCATGGGCACCTGCCTGATAAGCATAAGGTCTTGAGTAACAACCCTGATACAAAAAAAAAAGGAAAGAAAAGAAAAAAAAAAAAGTGGGAGACACAAATACAGCTGAGTGGATAAATTCAGTCTCAAAAGACAACCTACTGCATAATAATAAATATAAGATATTCTTCAAATGAAGAACTATAAAGACAATAAATTTATCACTGGTTCTCAGCAGTTAGGAAGAAGGAGAGGAAAGATCAACGCTAAAGATATATGGAGCTGCATAATCCTTTACGGTACTCTATTAGTTGATAGGTGGCATTATAAATTTGCCAAAGCCTATTAGAACTGTACAACACAGTGAATCATACCACAATCTATGGACTTAATTAATAATGTTATAGTAATATTGGTTCATCAGTTTTAATAGATATAGCATTACTGCAAAATGTTAACAGGAAATTGGAGTGCACAAACTATAAGGAAACTATAAACTTCTCGCTGTATTTTAAACCTAAAACTGTTCTAAAATAATTAAGTCTAGTTAACTACATAAAATAAATTTTGAAATATTAACAGAACCCTAATGCTTTCTTTGTTTATCAGAATGGAAATGATGCAAACATGTTTCGACTGCAATAGAAAGAAGTGCTGATTTGTTGGAGGTGATAAGAAAAAGCCGGGCGTGGTGGCGCACGTCTGTAATCCCAGCACTCGGGAGGCTGAGGCAGGAGGATCGGCGCAAGTTCGAGACTAGCCTGGGCTACAAAAGTGAGCTCAAGGCCAGCCTGAACTGCACAGTGAGACCCTGTCTCAAAAAGACAAAAAAAAAAAAAAAAAAAAAAAAAAAAAAAAAAAAAAAAAAAAAAAAAAAAAAAAAAAAAAAAAAAAAAAAAAAAAAAAAAAGAGAGAAAGAGACAAGAGCTAGAGGTTTTATGATAATTTAGTACTGAGTAAGAAAATCTTCATGTTCATCCTTATTTTGTCAATAACCATGTTCATATATTTCTATCTGGAAGTTTTGTTACTTGTAGTCAAAGTGTTTTAACTAGTACCCAGTGAGTAAACTGGGTAAGAGGGATTGTAATCAAAACGCATAATGAACTTCATTCCAGGAAGTAATGTACTAAATTTCCAGCTTATTAAATAATAAGATTAACTTTGAATTTTTCCTTAAGTATTATGAGTACTATCAATCCAAAGTAAAATAAACCACAAAAATTATGATCTGAGCCTCAATGATCCCCCAAAGCCTCATGAGACCAATCATAAGAATTTTTCACATTGGACCCAGCAACCAGGCCCAACATGTAACTGGGACGGCCCAGGGCCTGCCAAGCAACAAACCCAAGCATGTGAGTGGAACTTCATCCATCAGAGAGACCCAGTGTGAAAAAGTGCACCAGAACTCACTGCAGAGAGGCTAGAAAGAAGACCCACCCAGCTGATCCAGGAGCAGAATATCTTGACAGAGTGGCACAGCAGGTTCACTTCCAAGGGCTGCAGCAGGCAGAAGTGGAGCTCAGCGGCCAGACCCAAGCCACACCCACCTGGTCAATTTTGAACTTGGTAGATTCAGATCTAGTGCTAAGGTAAGAACTCTACCAAAGCTCTACACCAAAGGTCAGAAGGCAGGGCTATACAAAATGACCAAGAAAAGAGGCAAAATGTGCTCTGAGGCCCTGACCACACCCAGAACAAATACAAGAGAAAATAGCATAGAAGAAATTAGAAGTCACACACCTGAAATCTCTGACATAATAGTGTCTAAAGTAAATAAATGACTGCAGAAAAACATAAAAGGAAATCAGACAAGAAATAATTTCTGAAGTAAAAAAAAGAAATAATGACTATAATGAGAGAAGTACTAAGTGCTTCTAAAGAAGATACTGATGAAAAAATAGAGAATAGAAAAATGATGGAATCCTTGAATGAACAATATAGGAAAGTAACAGAATGTATGAAGCAGATTCAAAGTGCTATACAGGAAATTAAAACCTCAATCACAAGCTGGCAAAGCTGTTTCAATGAAAGTGAAAATAGACTTTCAGACCTTAAAGACACCATTGCAACTAGTGAAAAGATAAGAAAAGATCTTTTAAAAACGAGAATGCAAGAAAAAATAATTCTACATCTGTAAGAAGATACAAAGATGAATAGCATGAGACTAATAGGCATCAATGAGAAAGTAGGAGTCAATACAAATGACATTAAAAGAATATGAGCAGAAGTAATAGCAGAAAACTTCCCAAATAGGGGGAAACAATTTGACATTCAGATAACTAAAGCATATAAAACTACAAATAACATCAACCCAGTTAAAACCAGACCCAGATACAAGGAGTTGGATCCCTGGTGCAAAATAAATAAATAAATAAAGTAGCCAAGACAAGGTGAAACAATAAAATACACTAGAACTGCAGCTACTGAAAATGAATTCAAAAGCTAACAATGATATCCTCCAAAAGGATACATAGGTCTAAGGTTAAATTGCCAGAAATTAAATCCTGCTTATAGCACTTGTTAGCTATGTGATCATATATAATTTATTTAGCTTTTTTTGAGGCTCAATTGTTTTAAAAATATATTTAGTGCAAGACTTACAGGGTTTCACTACACAGATCAGACTCATAGTACTCATCCTGTTTTCAGCCTACCAAGTGCTGGGATTACAGGTGTGTGCCACCACACCCAGTCTGAGTTACTCTCTCAGCATGCCTAGAGGCAGGGTCAGCAAGACACACCTGGGATCAAACCCACTCCCTGAACTATCTGGCCAGCCTATATCTCAATTTTTTATATGGACAATTTGATTAAAAATAGCATACTTGCTTAAAAAGTTATAATGACCAAAAGAGGTAATTCACAAAAAAAGGCAAAAGTGAACTGGGTATATAGGTCAGTGTCATACCACTTGCCTGGCAAGGGCAAGGTCTTGAGTTTTATTCCCAGTACAAAACAAAAAAGGCAAAAAAGTAAATAAATACATAAATAAAATTCTCATCTAGCACATAGTAAGGAGTCAATAAATGTTTGTTTAAACAACTGCTGCTAAAATATTATAACCAAAGTTATGTTTAATTAACATTATTTTGAAAAACTCAGTTCATATAGTACTTCATACATAAGAAGCTCTCAGTCATGTATAGTAAATAATACCAACATTTAAATTATATTAATTATTTTACATTATAATATTTTATAATATTAATTATTTAATCATATAAATTAATATTAATTACTAAGAGGCATACACTTGGAGCACATAGCATGCTGGAGTTAGCGGAGAATAACTTTTTTTAAATTTACAGATTATTTTTTAACTGAATATCTAACCACAAAACTCCCAACACTACTAAGGTAGGGAAATTCATATTACTTCATTAACAAATTTTTTTTTTTTAGTACTTGGGACTTAAAGATAACATACATCACTTTCTTTCATTTCAAATGAAATTCTCTAGAAATACAGTTTCATTTGCCTTAATTTTATATAAAACTCCTAAGAAATAAACTTAAGAAATGTTTTTCAGGAGTTCTAGGTAGCCTAGTAACCATGTTAAAATAGCTATTCAAAAATTGTCACATTAACTTAAATAAAAAGTTACATATAACTATACACACCTCTTTCGTACTATAAATTACTTTATATCAACTTAGCTAGAGAGATCAATGGCCATCAACAAAGCAAAGAATCATCTTACTTCAATCTAACATTTCTTGATACTTTGCTTTCTTAGTAGCAGAATACTTACTTGAAAAGAGAATTTTTTGGCCTTTGAGGTTTCTTTTTGGCAAAAAAAGCTGCAAACTCTCGTCCAGTACTAGCATAGCTGAGTTGAGCTGATGGTTCTGAGGCTGTGCGAGTATTTTTCATGTCCAAATATTCAGTCAACAGCATCTACGTAACCAGATAAATGGCTTAATTTATACATTTGTAATGTGATGTCTACATATCTAATTCTAAAACCACACTCATGACATTGAAAATTACATTAACCAGGCTATTAATTTTTCTATTTGGAGATCTGAGAGAAGATTCATTAAGCCAGAAAGCCATCTACTTGTTACATGCTTTGAGCAAACAATGTGGTAAGTAGGAGGATAAAGGCTATATTCCCATTTGATATCTACTGTGTGGCAGGTAATATGCTCAGTTAATATCTTTCTTTGATCACTGTAATCTTCATTACTGTAAACTACACTGGGCTTCACAAACAAACCCTAATATTTAAAAATGGGTTCACAATGCTGCAGGAAAAGCACTAGAATATGTAAATGCATTATCTCATTTAAAGCATTAAATGTTATCAAGGAAGTTCTCAGCCTGCAACATATTGAAATGGAGGTTATAAGAGGTTCAGGAGCTACAAAGTAATCCACAATGGACCAAAGAAGTCCACATTTCTAGCAGCACAATGGGTAAGAATTTTATCAAGCTTCTTAAAGGTAGCTACAGAGAGGCTAAAAGAAACTCACAGGTCATAATTTGCACACTTTCCAGGACTACTTCCATCTTGAAATAAAAAGAAAAGCAACTGTTTGTCTGATCAACTATTGCAAATAGATTCTACTTATAAAATCAATTCCAACCAGGCGTGGTGGCGCATGCCTGTAATCCCAGCACTTGGGAGGCTGAGGCAGGAGGATCAGTGCGAGTTCGAGACCAGCCTGGGCTACAAAAGTGAGCTCAAGGCCAGCCTGAACTGCATAGTGAGACCCTGTCTCAAAAAGACAAAAAAAAGTAAAATAAAATAAATAAATAAATAAATAAAATCAATTCCAGTTAGATCCAGAGGAGTTAGGAACTGAGCTTGAATCAGCTATTGTATCATTTCTGAGAGTATTCTAAAATGTTCCCAATGTTAAACAAGAAAATTATAAATCTATAACAGAAATCGTTAGAGTTTTTAAAAATATCTAATAGGGATTAAAACATCAGATCATTCCTATAATCACTTACACATTAAAATAATACGCCAAGAATTCAAGGACAAAACTCAGGGTAATATATCTTTCAAAATTTTCCCTTGGATCCTGGAAACATTACAACAGAAGTGGTAAAACAATATAACAATATTTAAAATTAAAACCTCTACTTACAATAAAAACTACTAGCTTTTCCTCCATAAAGTTGCCAGAGAATAAAATCTTAAAATGAAAAAGAGAAAAAGCTATGCATTTCAATAGTAGTCTAATTTCCCATATATCAGACCTAAAATATTCACAGCTTAAAAAAGCATAAACAGTCATTTTAAAAAAGGAATGGCTGCCTGCTAAATTATACTCATTATCAATAGCAATTGTACTATTAAAACTATGATTAGTATGGTCTTTTGAATATCTCATTCTCGTGATCAGAAGAAAACAAATGAAAAAATTTCTAGAGTAGACATGTAGATCTTGGACTTACATTAAACATACATCAGCAAAACGTCAATTCTTGGAAACAACCAAAATACCCATCATCCAAAGAATGGTTGAAAGAAATGGAATATTACTCAGCTATAAGGAATGATAAACTTGAAGACTTCATATATGGGAATGTATCTTGAACATATACTTGTAAGTGAGGTAAATTAGACCCATATATGTAAATGTCATATAGTTTCCCTAGTGTAGGGACTCAAAAGAAGAATAATTAATTAGTTAATTAATAAATAATTAATTTGGGGGGTATCAGGAATCTAACTCAGAACCTTGCGGTTTTTGCATCCTCAACCCCTATAAATTTTTTTAGAAGAGTGACTTAAATACAAAATGCATTTGGAAGAGTTAAAAAAAAATTAAGGCTTATTGAAAGTATTAATGTTTAATTATTTTACCAATCTTACATACCTGTATCTATTAATATAAACAGATTTGATGATGAAAATATGTAATACAATCATTGTTAAATTTTTGTTTTTGTTCTGAAATTCTGTACTATATGTACTCTTGCTTGTTACTGTTTTTCTATCTTTGTTTCTGTTATTTTCACTCTTTAAAATAAAATTAAACAACAACAACAAAAAAAAAAAACCTAGATCAAAGACCTTATGGTTTGCTTGTTTTTTTTATCCTGTTTCCCAACAGAACTCTTAACAAAAAAAGAACTGATTTAAACAACTTCCAAAAGAATGTCTTAGGTTATCTTAAATTAAATATATATATTTATTTAATGTATTTGTTTTATTAATTGTTCTACATTTAAAAAGAGGATTCAGAAACATATCCTCCCCTAAAAATGTGCTTATCTGGCAATAGAAATCCACACAGATGACTACAAAACAAAGGAAAAAGAAAAAAAATCAGTATTGAAGAAATGCTCATCAGCATTTGTAAGACGGCAAGATTGTACCTATTTAGGACAATAAATAAAGTCTTAAGATCATGGCACCACAGAAGGCAAAAGTAACATCTTAGAATGTGTAAACCCTGGAAACTATAACAGAATCAGGAAAAAAAAAAAAAAAAAAAAATGGTGCTGGGGCAAAGGGGACATCACAGTATACAGCAAATATTTTATGTGAACAAAAATAAATGAGATAAGCCTAGAAAAAAGGTATACTGACACACTTCTAGGACTTTAAAATCAAGCTCATGTATTGATGGCAATTACAAAATGATGAGGAAAAAAGGGCTCCGAAAAAGTAAATAATGTTGATAAATATACATAAGTTAATCTGGCAGTACATAAAATAACAAGTTAGAAGAAAATGATACTGGGAACCAATACTAAAAAGAGACAAGAGAAAGAAGGGAAAGCTTCCCAAAATATAGCTAATGATGTGATGCTAACAATAAACAGGTTTTACAATGAAGTGGTGCTAATGTAACTAGTTATGATGAAATATACACCTGACAACACAGATACAGAAAATAAAATTTAATCAGTTGTCCTACAAAGCAGAGGAGAAATAAAAACAGTAGCTAAAACAGTACATACTTGAAGGATTAAAACTACTGTGATGTCATTAACAATAACCAAGACTACAGAAGAACAGGATAAAAGAACAGGTTAAAACAGACAAAACATTTAGTTTAGAATATATTACCTTGTAAAGTATATGAATATTTATGAATTATTGTTTTCCCTGAAATACATAGTATGAAAAGGTACAGTGTTGATGAGATTCTCATATTCTGTACGTTAACTTGCATTATAACTGCTACATGTCCAGCATCCAAGCTCATAAAAAATTACCAGTCCTTTGAAGAATATATATCCTTGAATAGCTGCAATCTAATCCTATCTCTAAAGGCTTTCTTAAAGTGTAATTCATGTACTCTAGAATTCACACACTAGAGTGTAGTCTTATTTTTAAGTAAATATACACAGTATATGACTATTATCATAATTTCAGATAATATACATTATGATGCTAACTACAAGTTCTACATAATGGCTTTCATCAGATTGAGAAAGTTCCTTTTTTAAAAAAAATCAGCAATGAAGAGCAAGTGCTTTGCTGAATCTATATCCAAAATTACCTGCAAGTCACGTAGTTTCATGCTATATAGATTTCATAACCATTTCATTTTCTAAACATTTTTCCTTTTCTAAATATTTTCATACCGACATTGATCCTTTTACATCAGATCCTCATTGTTCTTCATATAGATTATAACAAGTCTTTCAAATAGTCATCCAACCTTACACTTATGTCATTCTATGCCATATTACACTCCAGATTAGGTTCAATATTCCTTTGATCAAGTCCCAATCAACCTCTGGAAGACTAATTTCTGCTAGTTCCTTATATACCATTACCAACTGATGAAGCTAAATTGCATCTTCTCCCTTAAAAATTTTCAGTCACTTATCAAGTCAGAATCTCTTTTTTTGGTGGGAGGGTCCTTCCTGTCTATAGCTACTGCTTCCATCTATCAAACAGAAGTCATAAGATCAAGAAAGTGATGATGCTAAGTAGAACTTAACTGAACCATGTTAGTTCTAGTCAGATGTTATGAATCAGAGAGTCCACAGGCATTGATTGTACTTAATGCATGAAGAAACAGGTAGATGCTATACCTTTTAAGTTTTGGCTTCCTATAGAGGTGTTATTTCTATCCTCCTGTTTCACAAATTTTTTGCAGTTTTTTTTTTAATGTCACTTTGTCTTAGTCTTTACTACTGCACACTTTTGTCTCTTTTCTGAATAAATGTCACTATGTAATATGCTCCAAGCAGAATAATTCATTCATACCCTATCTTCTAATAAGAGGACAATACCCTACTAATAGACTGATTCTCAAGTTGAGGCTATCAGGCAACCAGGAAGAACATCTCCATAAGATGCTAGCTGGCTTTTGTTACAATTTTTCAGATATTAATAATTTATACTCACATATAGCAGACAGCATATATAAGAAAACTGTAAAAGATGTTTTGGATTGGTCTACTTATGTTTCCCACATATATGCATATACTTGTTCATATCTACCTATACACACACACAAAGAAATAAACATGAATGAGAATACTGTGCAAAAAGTCATGATTCTGGGCTGGGGAAATAGCTCACTGGCATGAGCAGCTGCCTGGCAAGCACAAGATCAAGAGTTCAATTGCAGATACTGCATGCTGTGCATGCCCAGAACTCCGGGTGCACCATGCCAGCCAACAAAACCAGGTGTGATGATACAACCTATAACCCCAATGCTGGGAGGCTGAGACAGAAGGATCACTACAAGTCCAAGCTGTATGAAGAGACCCTCTACTAAATATATGAATAAAAGATTTTTTTTAAAAAAAAGTCATGACTCCTGCCTTCCAAAAAATGATCATTCTTATTAACTGTCAATTATACTACATCTCTCTAAATGTAATCTATACCACAGTTTGGATCTCTCAACAATTTCATGTTATAGCCACTTGCCTTCTCTACTGCCTCTTTTTGTCAAGCCCAAGTTTTCTCTTTGTATCTCTGTGACACTTAATACCACATCTTAAAGTGGGTACTCTCTAGTAGGTTACACAGATGGAAAGGAAAACGATCTAAAAGGCAGCTATGTATTGATATTACATAGTCACAGATGAACTCCTCAGAGTGCAACTACAACACCCATAGTGAAACTTTAAGCCTTCTGTGGTACATTTACTCATATTACAGAAATACGAGTTATTAAATTTCTGCTTCAATAAATACTACCCTACCAACCAGAAAGAGTTAATGTATCTTGTTAAAGATGAAAATTACTCTCCAGAGTTTTATACAACTTAGTTAAGACCCACCATTTTCAATTAATAATTTAGTTACTAAAGAGTCTTTCATAGTCATTATAAATATTGACACATGAAAATATTTACTTATAATTCACTGAAATAGAGATCTTTAGAAATACTAAAGGTAGCTGAGATTCAACTGATGTTTATTTTGTAGCTGTGGAGTAAGAGAAACTACGTTAAGTGCCTTCCCATTGGGATTTAAGGAATATGTTGTGAAGACTGGGAGATGGGGTTTTGAAAGCACCAGGTACAAAAAGAAATAAATGGTTCCTTTAAGGCTTCCATAAGGTGTCATATGAACTAACCAGGATCAGTCTCTTTCAAGATCTAGTTAAATTCTGTAAGGTCCTTATTCTGAAATACATATATTATTCCTAAATAGAATGACCTTTCTATATTCTTAAACCTTAGCCCTTTCAAAGATCAGTTTAACTCCTACCTCATCCACAAAATGTTTACTGAGATATAAATTTATCTAAAATGATTCAAATTCTTACAGGACCCACAGAATTAGTAATTAACCACATTGTGCTGGAAGGTTAACTTACCCCTTGTTTTTCTCTTAAATTTCCAGTGTGACTAGATGAAAAGGCACTTCATCTACTAATACCCTATATCACCATTATTTTACATCAATCTGAAATACCCTATTAAAAATCTTCATAACATACAAGTGCTTAACAGCGTTTATTTCTATGCTACGTCATCCTCTGAATCCATAAGAAAAAATCTTTCTCAAAAAAAAAGCCAACTACTTTTGTATGAAATTATTTTATAAAAGACGGGATGTGGTGGCGTGCACCTATAATCCCAGCTCTTAGGAGGCTATAAACAGGGGGATCACTATGAGTCCAAACTAGCAGTGAGAACCTGAACATCCTGCAGACCCTTCCTTAAAATACAAAAGATAAATATTTTTTTAATAAAAGAAAATGCTTCTACACCTTGGTTAAAGCAATCAGAAAAAGAAAAAAGTATTATCAGTCTTGTTGAAAACAATTCACATTTACAATACGTCTGTGATTATTATAGGTCATTTTGCTAAAATGCTATGTTAATTCAAACTATTGCATTAAAATATTTCATTTACTGCAGCTGCAATTAGACTATAATTTAAAATGTTATTGGGGGCCCAGCAGGATGGCTCAATGGTCTAAAGCGCCTGCTTAGGAAACCTTGGGCAGCTGCAGGGACCATGGTTTGATCCCCAGCACCACATGCTGCGCCAGCCCTGCCCTCAGAGCAGGCTGAGCTGGCCATAAAAATAAATAAACAAACAAAAGTTCTGAAACAAGAAAAAATAAAATAATAAAAAATAAAATGTTATTGAAATAAATTGCACAGCTGATTTTAAAAAGTTTATAGTAAAAAAAACATAGAAATGTAAGATTCCAAAAGAGGTCAATTACTTTATTGATAGTTCTGGCATAAAATTTAATTTTCTAGCTTGGTTTACCTATTCAGTCTGTTTTTCCAAGTATTTCTATATTTCATTTTGATCTTTTACATAAAGGCAATTTATAGCATTGAATTTCTCATAGTATAGAAATAAGTTAAAGAGTCAAGTATTATTTAACACTAGTTATGTAATTTACTGATTCATCTGTTGATACTTCTATCAATTTTTCTTGTAAACTGTCTAAATACTAATAAGCAGTACCCTGTATACATGAGGTTCCTCAAGAAATCCATTCTGTGCATCAGGAAACAGAAGCTAAATTCTATCATTAAATCTGGTGTGCTCTCCAATTGGCACCATATGATTTAGTTAATACTCCTTCAGCTTTTAGCTATTTGCATTCCATTTACTTTTAGGCCTAGAATATCCCCTACAAAAGTATGAAATGTTCAGAACTGGGGTTTTGGAGAATTACATATTTGGAACAAATGCTGTTAGGAAGTGGGATATGGCTAGAGGATGTGGGTTTTTGGAAGCATATCCTGGTCCTAGCCCCTTTCTTGCTATTTCTTAGATATGAAGGACTCAGCAGCTTTCTTCTTGCCACGCTGTTTGTACATTGAACCTGCTATCTATGAACTGAAACCATGAGCCCAACTGAATCTTTGCTCCTTTTGAGTTGTATATTCAGGAATTTTTTTCCCTACAATGGAAAAGTTGACTAACACACTTCCCATTTCCCATGGCCAATGGCAGAAGAGGTGAATGCCTAAGTATGCAACCACAGGGACCACAATTCAATCCCCAGCACCACAGGCTGTACCAGCCCCACCCCCAGGGCAGGCTGAGCCAGCCATAACATACATATATACATACATAGATTTTTTTAAAAAAGAAAGAAAATGGTAATTAAATATATGAATTATTTCTCGCTCAAATATGTTTCAATTTTTTTACTCCCAGAAAGTTAACACACCCAGTAGAACAATGGAATGTGTTCTATTACGTAGGATGATTAATAAGATCACACATGATATGACAATGAATGTTTGTAAATCTAACTTGACAACTGCAAGGTAGAGGGAGGATTTCTGTTTAACTCTTACACTTACGAAAACTGCCATAGCTACAGCTAATTATGCTTGACACTATACTACCACTCAGCAACAAGCTCATACCAGAAAGCAAGCCACAGAAAAGAAAAAGACAGCATGCTACTTAAATGCCACCCATGTTAACCCAGAAGCAATATAGTACAACTCATGTACTTCATGTTCTCTGCTAATTGCTTAAAGACACCCTGCTATAGAGAAGACAGCAATAGTAGCCAGGCCCAAGTCTTCTTTAAATGCCAGCTCTTAATAACAAAACCCAAAAAGGTCTTAATTGCATTTACCAGGAGCTCATGAACTTTAAAAGTTGTTAATCAGATTTCCATGTAAATGGAATGACAATTAAAGGTTAAGTACAGGTTTCTGAAATTTCAGAAGTTGAAAATATATTGCCCTTCACAGAGGGAAAGAAAAAAAACTAAACCTTGACAGGAACTAAACACCTTAATTAAACATGCAGAAGTACCATGCTTATTTTTACATGAAGTTCCATTTCCAAATGTCAAAGTTAATCATGCACTTGACTAAAAATGTAATATTCTGCCAAAGAAGAAAAGTCTTAGTATTCTTTACTGACAAGACATCTGTAGGTCTCCAAAAATTTCTGTGGCATTCCATACCTAATCCTTGCCTCTGCTACAAAAAAACTGAGAATTACACTGGATTGCCTTCTACAAAAAGATCTTAATTGCACTCAATTTGAAAAGTAATCTAATGTAATCTAATTTTAATCAATTCTGCTTTATATTTATGTTTCTCAGGAGATATGTGAGGTGCTTCTTTCATGAATTTGCTACACCTGTGTCCCTAGAATGACATGTTGACAAATGAATATGGCATCTTCCAAATTCCAATAAGAATTTATGATTCCTTGAAAGAACATACTTTATCAATTATAGAATCACAGCTCAAAGGAAAACCATGCCTTTGTAGTGCAGTTAAAAAGTGTATAAGGGCTTATATTCTGCAATGCAATAAATGGAAACCTGAACCTACAGAGTCAGGCTTTCATTCCAGCTCTCCCACTCAACCTCAGATTCTCCAGCTTAAGAGGAGCAAGGTAAAACAACCACTGAGCACAATACTGAATGAAATGAAGAGCTGTGTAGTGCTCTAGACAAAATAACTACAGCACTACTCAAAATCAGACATTTGCAGTGTACCATCTACCCAATAAAAGTAAATAATTATGCTTTAATTCAGATACACATTTATGAAAAATAGTCCCTTTTGAAACTCTACTTTGGATTTCTGATTATTTTCTCACTTATTCCTCCTAAAATTCAGAGAAAAATTCAGTGTTTAGTCAATATGAAGTACCTACAGAACATATTAAATAAAAAAGCATGAGTTCTTAGCATGCTACTAGAGCTACAGCTACTACTGTTATTAAAATTTCTGCTAGTAATTGTACTATGATGACTAAATTTGGCCACAGAATAAACCCACAGTCTTGTTTTTAAAAAACTGGTAGATAAGGAATACAGTACAGTGAGTATCTAAAGGGAATAGAGGAGGAAACAAACAGGAAAGATTTTTGTTTTTTCAGAACATACCCCTGCTAAATTATAAGATCTTTTTAGCAAAATTCATGCCTGTCTCTAAATAGGATATGTTAGCTCTAACAGAGAAGAGTTCAAGCTTCATATACAGCTATACATCTGTAATCATGACATTCTGAGAGACTGTGGCAGGAGGAATCCAAGTTTAGGAGCACGATGTGCAGTTTAGCAACTTTGGGAAACTTGTGCCATTTTTAAAGGGGCTGGAGATGTAGCTCAGGGCAAAGATTCTGGGTTCAATACCTAGTACTGAAGGTTATTAGGGTGTAGGAAGGGCTTCCTCTCTTTCAGAAAATGACATTTGGGGATATTACACTTAATTCAACAAGAATCAATAAAGCTTTGTCAAAATTCTGATTAAGAAAATCACCCCAATCAGTGTGATAAGCTCTTAGCTGTAGAAAGACAAGAGCTCTAAACTAACACATCTGCTTCTAGCTCAAGTGCTCTGGGAAACAACAGTATTGTAGTCAGACTGTTGAACAGAAATTACTTAAGTCTGCAAGACAGAACTTGTGAGTAAAAAAGTAACAAATTCTCCTTCAGGGAACCAAAGAGGTTCCACTGAGTCTCTGCGCACATGTGTGTTCAACAAATACTAACTGAATACTCTCCCACAGTAATATATATATAACCACATTTAACTGAAAAAAAAAAAAAAATATCACAGAAAGTCAAACGATGAAAGACAGGACTCCTGTATCAGGAATCCAGAAAAAGCAAGGACAGCTACTCCACTTGGTAACTGATAACATGAAACTTAAAGTGCTTAAAGAGGTAAAGAAAGTCACTGCATACTTAGTAGGGAAAAACTGCAAGAGGAAGACATAACAATCACTAATAGGCACACAACACAGTAAAACCCAAATATGTAAGAAAAATTTTAAATGATATGAAAAATCAAATAAGAAATAAGCTGTAATGGAGATCTTTAACACCTCATAGTCACAGAGTTAGACCGACTAGGGAAAAAAAAAAAAAAAAAGGACTAAAGCAAATGTCTGAAGAAATGGACTTCATAAACCTTTATATTTATATAGTATTCCACCCAACAACATCAGAATACACGTTGTTTTCAAATGTACATGGGACAGTCTCCAAAATAGATTATGTACTATCACATACAGGTTGCTTAAGTAAATGCAAAGAAAGTGAAATTATCCCATACAATCATGGAAACAACTAAAATGCCCATCATCTGAAGACTGGTTGAAAAAGATGTGGTATTTTTATACCATGGAATATTATTCAGCTATAAAGATTAACTAGAAGACTTCACATATAAGTGGATGTATCTTGAAGATACACTCATAAGTGAAATGAAGCAGACCTACATGTATAAATATCATATAATTTTTCTCCCTAGTGTAAGAATTCAAAAGAAGAAATAAAAAGGGGGAAAGCATAACTCAGCTAAATGGACATCAAGAACTTAAGGATTAAACAACGAAGAAACAGCAAGCAGAAAAGTTAGGAAACTTGGCAGAGGAAAGCCTGTACAGAGATGAATTAGATAATGGTCCTAAGAATCTCCAAAAGGTTTTTGACTCTCAGAGTAGCAACATGTAAAACTAAAATCATGACTGGAATGCTTGGATGCTTGTCATTGTGGTCTTCCAGATGTGTAGTGCTTATAATATAATTTCAATTTTTGCTAAAAGGAAGGAAGGAAGGAAGGAAGGAAGGAAGGAAGGAAGGAAGGAAGGGAAAGAAAGAAAGAAAGAAAGAAAGAAAGGAAGGAAGGAAGGAAGGAAGGAAGAAAGAAAGAAAGAAAGAAAGAAAGAAAGAAAGAAAGAAAGAAAGAAAGAAAGAAAGAAATTATCCCACACATATTATTTGACAATAGTGCAATAAAACTGGAAATTATTGACAAAACAGCAAAAACTCCATAAACACTTGGAAATTAAAAACACCCTTCTGAACAATCATTGGGTCACAAATGAAATCTAAAAGGTAATTAAACAATATTTACAATCAAATAAAAATGCCAATACAACTTAACAGAACATGTGGGATTCACTGAAAGCTGTCTTAAGAGGGAAATGTATAGCAATAAATTCCTACAACAGGAAAACAGTAGAAGCCCAAATAAAGAATCTTATTTTGCACCTGGAGTTCCTAGAAAAAAAGCAAGTTAAACCTCAAAGAAGGCAAGAAATTATAATGATCAGAGCAGCAATAAGAGCAATGGAGGTGAGGAAAACAATATAATGAAATAACAAATCGAAGAGCTGGTTCTTTGAAAAAAAAAAAAAAAAAAAAAAAAAAAAAAAAAAAGAAGATTTTTTAAAAAAAAAAAAAAAAAAAAAAAAAGAATTCATAAACCTGTATTCAACCTTATTTTAAAAAGAAAGAAAAATTCAAACATATCCAATAAGGAATGGAAGGGGTAAAATCACTACAAACCTTATAGAAATTCAGAAGATCATCAGTACCTACTTCCAAAATCTTTACTGTCATGGGACAAAAACACAGAAAAATGCACAGATTCCTAGACATATACAATTACCAAAGATAAACTGAGAAGGTATAAAACTTCTAAATAACCCAGTATCAGAGAATGAAACAGAAAACATCGTTGAAAACCTACCATGAAAGAAAAACCCTGGACCTTATGGATTCACAGCTGAATTCTACAAGGAACTTTGAAAGATTTAATGCCAACTCTTCTCAACTCTTCAATGAAATGGAAAGTAAAGCAATTCTCCTAAACTTGTTCTTAGAGGCAAGTATCACTGATACCAAAACTAGAGAGAAGCCCAATCAAAAACAGAGAACTATAGGCCAATCTCCATAATTAACACAGATGTAAATATCCTCAATAAAATAAAAGGAAAAAGAATGCAGCAAAGCATCGGGAAAATTATACATCACAACTAAATGGGATTGATGCCAGGAATTCAGGTATATTCAACCTAAAATAATTCATAAATATAAAATACCACCCCCATGTGTGTTGAACTGATGACCAAATCTGGGCATGGTGGTGCAAGCCTATAATCTCAACACTGAGGAGGCTGAAAAAAGGAGGATCACTATGACCCTGAGCTGTATAGTAAGACTCTGACCAAATACATTAAAAAAATATATGTAGAAAAAGTGATATAGTGCATCGACAGTGCTGAAGACAAAACTCACATAATTATCTCAACAGATACAGAAAAAGCTTTTAACAAAGTCCAATACTCAGGGGCTGGGAAGATAGTTCAGAAGAATAAGTGCTTGCCTGGCAAGCACAAGAAAAAGGAAGGAAGGAAGGAAGGAAGGAAGGAAGGAAGGAAGGAAGGAAGGAAGGAAGGAAGGAAGGGAGGAGGG
>PVJA010022755.1:0-33876 GCA_004027025.1 Myocastor coypus | reverse complement strand
TTCTTTCTTTCTTTCTTTCTTTCTTTCTTTCTTCCATTCATTCTTTCTTTCTTCTTTCTTTCTAAATGAACATTTATTTGAGAGGGAGTATAGCAAAATTGATATGATATTAAAAGTAGTGCCTATTTAGAAGACCAGAATGATAGATATTCCAAGCATGGTTTTAGTATGTCCATTGCTATCCTCAGTGTATCTGCTTAGTTCACAGATATCAGTATATATAGTTAGTCAGGGTGCAAATTCTACCAATAGCCTTCTAGTTTCAAAACCTGTTGGAAATTTTTTAGGACCATTGACTTAACCACCTTTGTATATAAATGCATAATTTGGCCCGTACCATGTTTCCTAATTTTTCTCCTAGCTCTCTTTTCATTGTTTGATTCTTAATTTCTCACTTTCCATTGAAATATATTATATCTTTCATTTTTATTTCTTATTTTGAGTTCTTATATTAGTGAGACTATATGATATGTACACATGTAGGCCTCATGTGTTTCACTTATAAGTATATCCTCAAGATAAATCCACTTATATATGAACACTTCGAGTTTATCATTCTTTATAGCTAAGAAGTACTCCATTGTATAAAAACACCACATGTTTTCATACATTCTTCAGACATCAGGCATATTGGCTGTTTCCAAGATTTGGCTATCACACATTGTGCTGCTATAAACATAGGTGCACAAATATCACTATGATATAATGTTTTTAGTTATTCTGGGAAAATTCCCAGTAGGGGGATAGCTGGATTGAATGGGATTTTAGTCCTAGTTTTTAAAGGCATTTCCACACTGATTTCCATAATGGTTGCACCAGTCTGCACTCCCACCACCAGTGGAGAAGGGTTCCTTTATGCTCACAGCCTTCCAAACATTTGTTGTTGGTTGATTTCTTTATGATAGCCATTCTTTCTGAGTTAGATGGTTTCTAATTGTTGTTTTAATTTACATTTCACAGATGGCTAATGATGTGAAGCATTTTTGCATGTATTTATTAGCTTCTAGTATTTCCTCCTCTGAGAAGTATGTGTTCATTTCAGATGTCCATTTGAGGATTGGGTTTTTAAATTTTGGGGGCCTAATGTTCTTTATAAATTCTAGATAAAAGACTTGTCTGAGTACTTATTAATTAAGACTTTTTCAAAATTTGTGGGTTCTCTTTTCTCTTTGTAATTTCTTTTGATGTACAAAATCTTCTTACTAAGAGGAGGTAGAGTTGTTAATTCTTTCAGTTATTAAATGTACAGTTTGCTATTTTGTCCATGAACTGCTTCCCTACCACAATATCTTCAAGATTTCCTCCTACTTTCTCTTCCAGGAGATTTAGTGTTTATGTTTTAATATTTAGATCTTTAATCCATTTTGACTTTAATTTAGTACCTTATGATAGATATTTATGCCCATTAAGATAGATCTTAGTTTAGTGCATGGTCTATCAAGTATTAGGTTTTGGCATATTGAGATCCAGTTTTTCCAGCACCATTTGTTAAAGAAATTGTCTTTCTTTCAGTAAATATATGTGGTCACTTGGTCAAAGATAAGGTGGCTGAGTGTGTTTGTAGTTGCTTCTGCATTTTCTAATATATTCCATTGATTGTCAGGTCTATTTTTTTTTCCAATACCATCATGATTTTTTTTTTTTTTTTTTTTTTTTTTTTTTTTTTTTTTTTTTTTTTTTTTTGTCTTTTTGAGACAGGGTCTCGCTATGCAGTTCAGGCTGGCCTTAAGCTCCCTTTTGTAGCCCAGGCTGGTCTCGAACTCACACCGATCCTCCTGCCTCAGCCTCCCGAGTGCTGGGATTACAGGCATGAGCCACCACGCCCGGCTATGATTTTTATTATAGTAGCCTTGTAGTATAGTTTTAAGTCAGGAATTGTAATGCTTCCTGACTTGTCTTTGTTGCCCAGGATTACCTTTGCTATTCTTGGTCTTTTATGGTTCCAAATAAATTTTAGGAATGATTTCTCTAGGTCTGTGAGGTATGTTGGTGGTATTTTGACAAGGATTGCATTAAATCTATATAACAATATTGGGAGCATGGCCATCTTCACAATGCTGATTCTTCCTATCCAGGAGCAGGGAATATCTTTCCATCTTCTGAAATCCTCTATGATCTCTTTTTTCAGACTACTATAATTTTCATTGAATAGATCTTTTACTTTGTACTCTGCCATGCTACTGAATTTGTGTATTAATTCAAGGAGCTTCTTGTTATAGTGTTTTGTGTCTTCCAAGTAGACTATCATGTCATCTGCAAATAATGATAGTTCAAATTATTCTTTTCATATTCTTACTTATTTTATTTCTCTCTTGTCTAATATCTGTAGTTAATGATTCCAGAACCATGTTGAATAGGAGGGGTGATAGACAATATTCTTGTCTTTTACCAGATCTGTAAAAGATTTCAGTTTTTCCCCGTTTAGAATTATGTTAGGGGGCTGGGGAGATAGCTCCAAGGCACAAGTGCCTGCTGGGCAAGTGCAAGGTTGTGAGTTTGAATCCCGGTCCTGAAAAAAAAAAAAAAAAGAAAATAGAATTATGTTAGCCTTTGAATTGTCATAGATGGCTTCTATCAGACCGAGGCCATCTATCCCAATTTTCTGCAGGAATTTGAACAAGAATGAGTGTTGGACTTTGTCAAAAGTCTTTTCTCCATCATTTGAGATGATCGTGTGGTTTTTGAAATTGCCTCTATTGGTATAGTATATTATATTTATAGATTTGTGTGGTGAACCATACTTGCATCCCTGGCATGAATCCTACCTGGTTGTGGAATATAATCTTCTTAATGATTTGCTGTATTGCATGTGTGAGCATTTTATTGAGGATTTTTGCATCTATGTTTATGAGAGAGATTGGCCTGTAGTTCTCTTTTTTAGTTGCATATCTCTTTAGGAATTATTTCGGGAGGATTGCTTCCTTTTCAGTTTCCTTTAAGAGTTTGAGAAGTGTTGGGCTTATGTCTTCTATAAATTTCTTGTGGAGTTCAGTGGTGAATTCATCAGGTCCTGGACTTTTCTTTGTCGGTAGGTTTTTTATTACATTTTATATTTCTTTAACTGTTATTGGGCTATTGAGAGTTCTTGTATCATCTTGATGCAGTTTTGGTAATTTGTACCCTTCTAAGAATCTGTCCATTTCATCTGTGTCTTTAATTCTGTGAGAGTAAAGATTCTTAAAATAGTTATTAATGATCTTCTGAATCTCCACTGGCTGTGGTAATTTCATCCCTTATTGCTTGAATTTGAGTTTTGCTTTCCTCTTTTTCATAAAGTTGTCTAGGAGCTTATCAATTTTATTTAATTTTTCAAAGAAACAGCTTTTTTTGCTTCATTAATTCTTTGTATTGTTTTCTTCTTGTCTACTGAATTAATTTCTGGCCTAATCTTTATAATTTCCTGCCATCTTTGGGCTTTGGGTTTGGTTTACTCTCCCTTTTCTAGGTGATTTAGGTGCAGCATTAGGCTATTTATTTGTTCCCATTGTGTTTTCTTAATGTGTGAGTTCAGTACTATAAGTTTTCCTCTAAGAACTATATTACTCGCACCCCATAAATTCCGGTAGGTTAAGTTTGAATTTTACTTAAATTGTATATATTGTTTAACTTCTTCTGTAACCCATTGGTACCTGAGGAGGTTGGTGTTTAATTTGCATGTGTTTATGGGGTTTTGTAGTTTTTGTTATTTATTTCTACTTTCATTGCACTTGCACTGAGGTGAGATAATATGTATGCGATAATTTCTGTTTTGTTGCATATACTTAAGGATGACCTATGGACTAGTATGTGGTCTATCTTGGAAGATGTCCTGTGTGCAGTTGAAAAAAATGTGTATTCGGAAGTGACAGTGTGGAACACTCTGTAGATATCTACTCAGTCTATTTGTTCCAAATACTGGTTCAGTTCTGTTACTCCTTTTTTAAATTTTTTATCTGCTTGATCTTTTTTGGATGAAGGGTGTTAATTATCCTGTTAGGGTTGTGGTATTGGATATTAGAATTTTCACGCCCATTAAGATTTGTCTTATGTATCTGGGTGCTCTTGTGTTAGATGCATATATATTTATGAGTGTTATCTCTTCCTCTTGAATTTTTCCCTAACCAGTATGTAGTGGCCTTATTTATCTCACTTGATCATTTTTAGTTTAAAGTTGAGACTGTTTGAGAATAGGACTGCTACCCCTGCTTTTTTTCTGAGGTCCTGAGACATGTGGTATTGTTTTCCATCTTTTGACTTTCAGCCTATGAATTTCCTTATAATCTAAATATGTTTCTTGTATACAACATATTGTTGGGTTTTTCTTCCTAATGTATTGTGTTAGTCTATTTCTTTTAATTGGTGATTTGAAACATTTCTGGTCCTTTTGGTCCCTGTCTAGAATACCTTTCAATAGTCACTTTAGTCACTTTATGCTTGACTTTATCATCATGAAATACTTCAGTTGTTCTTTGTCATGAAAGTATTTTACTTCTTCATCAAACTTGAAAAAGGGTTTTGCAGTGTATAGCAGTCTGGGCTGGGATTTGTTCTCGTGATGGACTTGTACTTCGTTCCATGCTCTTCTTCACTTGACGGTTTGTGAAGAGAAATCTTCCATTATTCTGATGGGTTTTCTTTTAAATGTGATCTGTTTCTTTTCTCTAGTGGCTTTTAGTATGTTATTCTTCAGCTGGATTTGTGGGATGTTGATTATTACATGTCTGGGTGTGTTTTTAGTTGGATTGATGTTATTTGGATTTTTATATGCTTCAGTTACTGAATGGCAAATTGTTTCCTGATATTTGGCAAGTTTTCTGCTATTACTTCTGCCCATATTTTTTTTAAAATCATTTGTATTGATTCCTTCTTTCTTGTTAATGCCTATTAATATCACATTGTTCATCTTCGCATCATCTTGTCAATGTTGAATTATTTTTCCTGCGCCCTAGCTGTTCTTAAGAGATTCTTTCTTACCTTTTCACTATCTGCAAAAGTGTCTTCAAGATCTTAAACTCTATTTCACTCAGATGGCTTTGCCAGCTTGTCACTGAGGTTTCATGTTCCTACGTATCTTTTAGAGTCTGTTTCATGTGATCTAGGGGCCTGGCAGGATGGCTCAGTGGTCTAAAGCGCCTGCTTGTGAAAGCTTGGGTGGCTTCAGGGACTGCGGTTCGATCCCTGGCACCACATGCTGCACCACCCCTGTCCTCAGGGCGGGCTGAGCCGGCCATAAAAATGAGTGAATCAACAAAGATTCTGAAACAAGAAAAAAATTAATAAATAAAATTCTTAAAAAAAAAAAAAAAAAAGAAGTCCGAAGTTTTTCTCATATCCTCTAATTTTTATCAGCATCTTCTTCAGAAGCAGTTACTAATTCTTTCATTGTGGTTATCCTTTCTTTTTTTGCTTCAAAAATTATTTCTGATCTTTTTTTCATTTCTACCATTCTGAAATTTTCTCTTTACTTCATATTCTATTAATTCAGAGATTTTTTTTTTCTTCAGAGATTATTTCTGATCTGATTTACTCTATACTTTTCTACAGTTATATCTTTGCTTCAGACGCTATTACTTCAGAGATTTCAGCTGTGTGATTCCCATTTTCTTCAATGCTACTACTGTCTCCTGCATTTTTTTTCTGTGTGTGCTCAGGCTCTGAAACTACATTTTTCTCCTTTTTCTTTTCATTTCATATAGCACTGTCCTTTGACCTTTGGTGTAGAGCTTGGTACAATTATACCTTCAGCATAATTCTTGCTAAAAAGAGATTATCTTGCTAAGGCAGTTATAGTTTTGTATTTACAGAACTGTAGTTAGGAACAAACAATGGGTAGTGATATTTAGCATTTGAAAAGCTTTCGTATCTAATGAGTTTGTGTTTTACACAGTAAGAGGTTAGTGTAGTTAAGCAGATATTAAATTAGGAATTTGTATGTAATTTAGTTCACTGAAGTTCTGTCTGACTACCTCCCCTTGATGTTTCTGGTGTCTTCCAAGCAGGCTTGTTCACCCAGCACCTTTTGCTCCTTGTGTAGATCAAGAGAAAAAGAGAAGATACTTGGCGTAGCTCTGGGTCCAGCAAAGTGTCTCAGCTTATGTCTGGATCTACGCAGTTTGAATTCATCCAGAGTGACCCAGGTCATGTCTAACTGCGGTTTTTAGCTTCTTTCTATTGCAGCCCATGGGAGTGAACCCCACACACAAGCCAGGATGGGGATGGTTTTAGAGAAGATCGGCTAGCACGTATGGAGCAGGAATTCTCACACATACGCGGGGCCTGAGATGAGGCTGGAGCAGACTGGCAAGGTGGGTGCAAGGCAGGGCCATTTACCAATTGTGCACAGCCAGATCTCCCCCAGAGGACGCTGTGATTCGGAATAGGCATTATTACCTTTGTCTTCATGCTCTGTTCTTGTGTGTCTCTTTATGCTTGTTTGCCTCTCCTTAAAATTAGGATAATGATATCTAATAGTATGTTTAATGGAGATCAAATGTCTTAGTGGACGAGCAGACTCTAAAATACTAGCTAGTACTATAGAAATGTTGGTTGTTTTGAGTTATACAAGTAGGTTTTTTACTCTCTCACTTTGGGTTCAGGCATTCCAAGAAAGATAAGTGACCAATTCTTAATCACAGTTAATGCAATATAGAATTTATTATATTCTATTTGAGAGTTTAAATTTACGTGTCTTCACCTAATAACTTTCTGCTATCTGCTATGAGTTATGCATATAGCTCCCACTACCTAACAAAGTCAGAAAAACTATATTTAAAAAATAGCTGAAAGTATCGCAAAGAAAAATCCAGTTTCATTTAAATCCTACCTATGAATGTGTCCTTGTCTCTGAGGTAAATGGTATTTTATTGACTACCACTACTGCAACTTGAACTTCCTTATTTATTTAGTATCTTAGTACAGGGTCTACAGGGTGCACAGGGGCTCACTACATAGATCAGACTTATAGTGATCACCTGTGCTCAGCCTCCCATGAGCTGGGATTACAGGCACCCACCACCATGCCCAGCCTCAGTTACTGACTTATTGTGCCCTGGGGGTGTGGCCCACCCAGTTCTATGTCTGCCCAAGCAGGTGCTTTAATCTTCTGAGCTACTTGGCTGGCCCTTGCTCTTACCCTTTTTTTAAAAAATTATTATTTTTTTTTATTTTTAGGGAAGGGTCTACAGGGTGTTCAGAGTCTCACTACCAGCTTGGACTCATGGTGATTCACCAGACTAAAGCCTCCCAGGAGCTGGGGTTACATGCATGTGACACATGCCTATTCTCAATTGCTGTCTCAGCATGCCCCAGGGATGGGCCCAGCATGGCAGACAGGCTCCAAAAACACCAGAATGCAGCCTTACTCAGGAGGGGTATCAGATGGACACATGCACTTCTGGGTACCTATGCTCCAGTGCATCCAGGTCTCTGAGGTAGGCAGATGACATCACATCTTACTAGTAAACTAAATTTTACCTGGCAATCCCAGTTCTAAAGTAATTGTAAGAGGACTGAAGATTATGAGCAGCAGGGTTTGAAAGTCACTGGCCGTTCATGGTTCTTCCAAAAACATAAGCATCCAGAGGCAATAATACCATCATCTGCAGAAAATATCTGTTTTCCTTTTTCATTCTCTTCCTCTGGAGCTGATACCTGGGCCACCAGGGCTTATGCCAGAGTCTGTGCTGGGCTCTTCCTCAGGCTCCAGCACACTCAAGGTGAAGTTCCCAAAGACTGTGCCACCCAAAAATATTATTTAGTTAAGGTTTTTTTTTACTTCAGGTTTTAATTTGCTATGTTTTAATGCTATAGATAATGATGTTACATTCTATATGGGAAATTTGGATGGTTTCTATTTTCAAGGTAGTGATAACAGAGAGCAAAATGGTTATTGCAACAAAAGCATTTCTTAAGGCTGTGTGTGTCTAAGAAAGAAAATAAATGTTAGTATGTTTCACTCTTTTATTGCTTTTAATTCACAATTTAACAATTAACTACAATATGATATTGCATCAGTTCTCTGGTATTTCTACATTAGTTCTGAATTTTTTCTTTCCCTACCAAATTATAATTGTGCAAGACTGTACCAAATTTATATGCTAATTTAATAAATGCTTATATACTGCTTTACATGCATTTTAAGCAAAGGATATATACTTTCTCAAATAAATTATTTCTTATTTGCTTGTATTCAAAGAAAAGGGCACAGGCTGACCCAAGTGCTCCTTTAACTGAAGGAGTCTAAAGTATTTTCACTAATAAAGCAATTGTAAGATGTTCTTTGAGGTTTTCTTATTTCTTTATTTCCTTTGACTTAAACTGTGTCCTGCACACAGCCTAAAATTGCAATACAGAAAAGCAAACAGAAGAAAGAAAAGGAAAGTAGAGATAAACTTGTGATAGCACAGATGCTTTGGTGCCTTAATAGATACTGCTGTTACCATGAAAATGCTTCATTAAGTCTGCCTGGGTGGTGAGAGAGAGATGCAGATAGACAGACAGGCAGGCAGACAGAGGCACAGACACACACACGGAATAAGAAATATAGAGAAAGAGCAAGAGAGACAGAGTGAGAGAGAGACACAGAGAAGATGGAAAAGAGAGGTACAGAAAGGAATGAAGGAAGGAAGGAAGGAAGGAAGAAAGGAAACAAGAAGAAGGAAAGAAAAATTGAACTTTTAAAATTATTTCAACTGCTAAGCCCAGCAGCCTGCCACACCCAGCCTGTCCACTTTTGTGGGACATAGCTAGAAGAAGCCAAGCACAGCAGCCAGACCCAGCCAGGGTAGACCTGTTAACCTGCGGTGTACTTCTAGGCCCAGGGAGTCCCAGACTATGACCAAGACCTACAGGAGGATCTTCTCAACTAGCAGGTGGAATGAGTTAACTTGGGTGAACTCATGAAGGGAAGGTGCCCAGACAGAACTTAATGGAACTAATTTAAATACAAATTGCAAGTTGAAGGTGTATTTTGCTATATGGATATAATGTTTGCTCCTGTGGTCTAAAGTACAAACCCATTAGTTACAAAAGTTTGTCAACTTCTAAATGTTTGTAGCAACACAATTTGTCTTAGTTAAATTTTGGAAACAACCAAAATATCCAACATCTCAGAGATGTTTGAAAACATTGTGGTACTTTTATACAATAGAGTATTACTTAGTTATAGAAAAAGACAAACTTGAGGCCTTTATAGGCAAGTGGATGCAACTAGAGGCTATATTCATAAGTGAAATAAGTTGGATCCATGTGTGCAAATATTGTATTGTCTCCCTAGTGTAAAAAGCTGAAAGAATAAATAAACCCTAAAAGATGTAATAGATATATTAAAACAGAAAGAAAATGAACATAAAGATTAAACAATGAAGATGAGGGAAAGGAGAAAAGTTAGGGAAAAAGGAAGAGGAAAATCTTGAAAGTGTTTATACAGGATGGCTGAGACGATTGTACTCATAATTTCCATCTTTAAAAAAAAAAGCCATTAATGTTTAGAATTTTTTAATTTTTCTTTTGGTGCATGGTTACACCACACAGCTCTAACTCAGAGTGATCCTCCTGTTTTCTGCCTCCCAAGTGCTGGGACTACAGGCAAGTGCTACGACATCAACTCCATTTTCGGCTCGGCACAATAGAGGGCGTGGCCGGAGCTACATATGGTGCTAGGGGTCAAACCCTGGCCCTTATGCTTCCCTAAGCAAGCACTTAGTTCACTGAGCTATACCACTGGCCCTAAAGTTTAGAATTTTTACTTTGACTAAGTCTGTAGTTGATATCTTCAATCTAAGCAGCTATATCTCGGGTAGCTTTGTGTAATAAAACACCTATGATTGAATGCCTCTTATCTCCATCTTCGAAATGTGGACAGTTTCTAATATCTTATCAATTTTTATTCTACTCTCTTTAAAAATAAATTTAAAAATAAAAGTGAAGAAGACAAGAAAAAATAAGGTTTATTGAAAGCAAGCATGAATATTCACTTATTTGTCCAACCTTTCATAACTGCAGCTGTTAATCTGAGCTGCAAATTTAATGACTGAAAATAAGTAGCATAAAAACCATAGTTAATTTGCTACTGTTGTTTTGAAAAATGTATTGTTGTATATGCCCTGTTTCTATCTTTGCTTCTTGTACATGTTTTTGCTTTTGCTTTTACTCTTCAAAATAAAATTAAATTAAATTTAAGAAATAAAGTTATGCAAAATAAAAAAATTAATAAAAGAAGTATTACAACTGTGTCTGTGTGTGTACTTGCTAAAGGGGGGTAACAGAACAAGGGAATGTTCACTCACTATATCCAAATTTGTTGTTTTGTAGCAAAATGTCATTTCTCATCACTAGTCTACTGAAAAAGAGCACAGGGCATATAATTGTTGTCTGAGTTGATGTGAACAACATTTCCCAAAATTTCTGGCAGAAGTTATGACTGGAAAACAACATCTATGATAAATTAACACTGGCCCACAAAATGATAGGTGCTGAAAAGAATCCAGACTGTGGGTTCAGTAAAAATAAGGAAGTGACTCTTAAGACAAATATCACATATTCACCACTTCTTTGTGGTTCTTTCAATGGTGACTACTGTAAGCATTTTATTTTGTTTCATAGCCATCTGATTCAATAATGTCTTTACTCTTCTTATTTATTATCTCAAATTTACATAACTAGGTCAAAGAATGAGTACTAAAGGAGCTAATGAACTGAGATGAGAAAATAGAATTTGAAACAAAGTAGAGAACTATACATTGTAACTCAAGGAGACATCCCCAGTACTTACACCACATTTATTCCACCCCATTGTCCTCTATGAGTTAATCTGCTTCACTTATATATGATCTACTGTACTTATATCGCTAAAATGAGGCAAGAGCATATAATTCTATAATGTTCAGATGCTTTTTGTGCCATACTTAAATTTCTTTCACGTCCCCTTGTGGTTCTGAATTTCTGTCATAATTATTTTTAAAACTTTCATGTTGTACTGTGCTAAACAGCAGAAAGTTGGGTATTATTGACTTAGTAATTCGTGATTAATTTTAATTCATGAAAATTATACTGGAAATTATATTGTACTCAAATGTAATACTCATCAAAGATGATTATGTTTAAGTCATATATAGCTTCAGTGGGAAATGTTCAGCTTGACAATCAATAGTTCTATTTCTCTTATCCCTATATTTACATTTGCTTTACCCTTTGCATTACTTAAATTTTCTCTTGAAAATGGGGGTTCTTTCTATATCGTTTTGTAGACTACAAAGAAAAAGAGACTTCAAGAAGAATAAAGCAATTCAAAAATTAAATCTAGTGACTATTAATAATCTTCTAATAATCACCTTGAACACAGAGATAGCCGTATTAACTTCAATTTGTTCTCAATGCCTGGCACAAGTGCATTGCAAGGGTTTAATTAAGGTAAGTGGAATAAATGAATGAAGGTCTGAAAGTAGAAAAGTATATTTGTGACCACTAGAGTGTGGCTGTGAATATTGCTACTCATGGAGAATTAACAGCATGAAATGTATTTAATTATCAAATGAGAAATAGTGTAAAAATGCTTTTTAACTTAGAGTCAGACTCTTGGGTTAATTACTGAGCATGATAAAAGAACATTTCCTAGGAAGAGTACTTAGTATTCATTCCATCATGAGGACTTGTAAGGTACAATACTTAAGGTTTGTTCTGATAAGAATATCCACTGGGATTGTCACCTTATCGACATTTTGTCTTAATAATAAAAGTATGCCTAAATTAATTAGGAAAGTTAAAGCACATACAGCCTGAAAAATAAAGAAACATTAGTAAGAGCAAGAAAAAGCTGCAGCTCTTGAAGGATTTCTTGATATTAAGCTCAATTTTAAAAAAAAGCACTTTAGAGCAGAGCAGACATAATTTTAAAGTGCAACAGCCTGTCAGCTTCCTTTCTGTTTCTCTGCTGAATCCTGTTTTTTTGTCTCCCCTGTAAATGTTCCCCAACATTTTGTTTTTATCTCTCACTTTGCTGTATTGATTTATCTAATTGAAGTCTATCCTAGAATTCCAGTGAAGCCCCTGTTTTTATATGTATGCAGAAATTTCTGTTTTGGTATCTTATTTTTCATCTCAAAGTCAAGAATAAAAAATCTAAATTTATTCCTTGTAATAAACCTCCTGTACCAATGTCCTTATTTTCTTCAAGCAGGCACCCACTGCAATACATGGTTACATTCTTCCTTATGTGCTAAAACCAAACCATATATTTTTTCTAACCCATGTGAGATATTAATAAACACAAGATCATATTTTCAAGAGTTCCTCTCCCTTGATGTCTGTAAAGCTAAGCACATAAACCAAACAAAGCAGGAAAAAAATCTATACTGCATTTTAAAGACAGTGTAGTCTTTTACAACAAACCCAATGATTAGCAAATAAATTTAATATAATTTATATAGCACATTAGTTTCTCAATATAGTACAGCTATCATCAGTAAGGGAAGTAATTAGTAAAGAAAGTAATTCATGAACAAACAAAAAAATGAAAGAAATTACAAAAAGAAGAAGAAAATATGAAGGTCCACTATGTTTGTGTATGGTTTATGTGTTCCCAAAATGTTCATGTGTGAGAAACTTGGTCTCCAGTGTAAGGTGTGGAGAGCTCAAGGAATCTTTAAAAGATGCAGCCTATAGGGAAACTATGAGATCATTGGGAGAAATCTTTATTTGAAGGGATTGGTTCTTGTCTCAGACTGTGTTTCTTGAAAGATCAAATTGTAAGAACAAGGAAATTGGCCCTATTCTCCCTTCCTGGCTTCCACATGATTTTCATTCTTCCCCTTACTGCCATTAAGCATTACTCTTTCACCAAAGAATCACTTAAGATTGGACTTTCACTCCAAAATTGTGAACTAAAGAGGTCTCTTGCTGAACTATTTGCCTTCGTTCCTTTTTTGTTGATGACAGAAAGTACCTTACACCCAACTTTAAAGGTGAAAAGGTTTATCTGGCTTGCAGTTTTCACAGGCTTTAGTCCATAAGTCACTAGCTCTATAATAGGTTGCATGGAACAAGAACATAGCAGAGGAGAAAAAGCTTATGGCAGGTAGACGATAAAAATGCAAACCAGCAAAAAGCCTCCTTCTCTCATATCTTAACCTGGCTACCCACCAGATAGAACTCATACTTTTAAGCCCATTCTAGTATTCACCTAGTGTTATACACTACACTCGTAGCTCCAACTACTTCCAAATAACCCCAATTACCTCCGCATGAGAGCTTAGGGAGATATCTAGATACAAGCCATAACAGTTTCCATCCTCAAGAATTTGATGATGGCAGGAGACATAACTAATGCAATTCCAAGTAATATCCACCAGATACGATATGTAGATTATAGTGTGTGTGTGTGTGTGTGTGTGTGTGTGTGTGTGTGTGTGTGTGTGTGTGTGTGTTTAGTGCTTGGGACCTGTAGTGACACAATTTATCATGGCATGAGCATGTGGTAGAGGAGACCTATTCATCTCGTGGCCACCAGTATACAGAGAGAAAATGGTCTTTTGAGAAATATAATTTGGCTGGATGTGGTGGTGCATATCTCTAATGCCAGTACTCAGGAGCATAAGGAAGGATTGATCAACATTTAATGCTATCCTGGGTACTGAGTGAATTCAATGCCAGCCTGAATTAAATTATGAGACCCTGTCTCAATACAAAAAGCAAACAACAACATCAAAAAGATTCTGACTTCAGTGACATCACTTTTTTTCAGTAGACTTCCATCTAAAAGGATGTACCACTGCTCAGTATTACCATGGCTAGAAAAGAAGCCTGCAACACATTTAGAGAACATTCCAAAACCAAACTCCAATAGTATGTATGGGCTGTGAGAAAGGCTATATTAAGAATATTCTTGAACTAAATCCCTATTTTAGCCTTTCCAAGCTAGAAGAGACAGCCCTAAGCCTAAACCTAAAAGTAGGAATTCTATGAAAAGAAAATTCAGACTAGAGGTAACCAAAATCTCAAGAACCCAAAATAAGAAGCATAGTATGTCTATCAGATCAACTTTTTGTTTAGGGAACTCACATGAAAGCAGAACAGACAAATTTCTAGCAATACTGTGCTCTGCTAGTAGTTGAGTTCTCATCAAAGTTTTCAGGGTGTGGAGACAGAACTACCAGCAATTTGGAAAACAAATCTGTTGGAGAGATCTCTCCAAACATTCTGACTAAGTCTCTATGTCTTTTATGACCTCTTTAGTGCCATGGGGTGATAAAATCCAATAGTTGTTGATTTATTGGTCCCTGAACCTTTGTCTTAGTTACTCTTTTCTCATTGCTGGGACAAATACCCAATATCCAAAATGAAGGAAGGAAATGTTTATTTAGCCCATAATTAGTCAAGGTTTCAGTCCTTACTCAGCTGGCTCCAAGACAGAGTGGCACATGGCACAGAGCAACTGTTTGTGGCAGCAGCAAAGAATAAAGAGCAAAGAGTGGAAGCTAGGGGTAGCTCACCAGCCTTTCTCCCCTTATAATGTAAGGTAATCTTACAGGGCAGAAATAGTGTACCCATAATCTTACCATCTGATTAAGAATTAATCACAAACTCTAGAAGCTGACTCATGCCTGCATGAGACTTTAGGGGGACAATTAGACACAAAACATAACAACTGTTAAAGTGGTTTCCTTAATCTTCATGATAACTATATAGTTTCTTAAATCTTGTGAAATTGATTTTTTTTTGTCTGACAGTATCTTAAAGAATGTAGGATATGGAACAGTAATAAGGCAAAATAACTAATTTAGTTCTTCAAAAAATTTAGAGAAAAAGCACAATTTTTAATACCAGATTTTGGACACAAATTAATTTGTCAATAATCTAAAAATAATAGTATTAAGAAAGAATAATGGTGAAAATAAATTTTATTACAAAATATAAGGGTAATTTTAAATAGGAACACATAATGGCAATCTATGAAATGGACGTAATAATATTTAAAATTTATCTTTAAAAATCAAGAAAATTATAAAATAGACATTATCATCCAACAAATGGATCATTGAAAATCTAATTATATGGAGCAAAAATATATTCAAAGAACAGAATAAAAATGCTTCAGTAAAATGGTATTATTCTATAAGTCAGTAAGAGCACTGCCTGTTGGGAAATCAATCTGAAAGGGTGATACAAAAAATATGTGTTTCAAGAAGTTTGAAAATCAAGAAGACCAAATAGAAAACTTTTAAGAATCATGTTAATTGCAATACTTATTTATTTTGTGCTTTGACATAGTACCTTTTACATTTCTTCAGTTTGCCAAACTTATTAAATCATTTTTGACTTATTAAATCTTTATTGTAACATTTTAATCAAATTTTGAGATATTTTGATCATTTCACCAAATATTTTTTCCTTTCTTTTTTTCCCCACAGAGGCTGAAAAAATCATATATATTAAGCTGCATGATATTAAATCACAGTTCACTGAGGCTCTAATTTTTACCTCTTGTCTGTATTTAAATTTAGTAGTTTTAATTGATATCTTCAAAGTACCTCAGTCTTTTCTTCTGTTGTGTCAAATTTGCATAAACATTTCACTTTAAGGATTTTTCTTCATCTTCGGATGAACCCTTTTACTTCATTTATTTCTGTCAGCATTATTATGCTTTTCTCTCTTCAAAATGTGGAGAATATTTAAGGTATGTGTTCTAATTTTCTCATTTGTTTTTATTAATTGTCTTATTATTGATCCATCTATATCAACTTGTTTTCTCCTATCACTTGGTGAATATTTTCTTACCTCTGTGCATGCACTGCAATTTTGTGTTACATATTGTATGTTTTTCTTTCTATCTCTTGTACTGAGTATTTCTTTATTATGGGTGTGCAATATATATATATATATATGTAAATATATATATATATATAAATATATATATATATATATTTGATTAGTGTGCATTCTTTTAGACATTTTGGCTCTTGCTCTAGACCTCACTAAGTTACATTTTTAGAGAGAAAATATTTTGATTATTTTATTTTTTAATCTTCAAAATTTTCTTCCATGATACAAGAATGCATGATAGAAATGGCTCAAGATGTTCACATGAAACAGTTGGATTCATTTTCATTCACAAGTTTTTCTAAAAACATCTATTAATTTCAAAATCCTACTCACTTCCAACCATTATCACAGATTTAACTGCCCATTAAACAGTAGTTGCCAGCATTAGCTGGAATGCTTTCTTCGTATTAGTAGTGTCTTTGGAAACTACCACCCAAGAGTATTTTGATAAATCCCATGTACATGGCAAACCCAAAGGTGACTGGCATCCTCAGACTTCCTGTGTAGGGCGTCAGAGAGCTGCATCCTCCTGACTTGTTCTTCCACACGATGTCTGGCCTGCAGGGAGCTGCACTGCTGACCTTATGGTTTCAACAGCACTGCTGATGGGTGGCTGTGTATGTCTGACCATCACTGGTGCTCTCTGCTATCTATATACAGGAGGTACTGAAAAAACTCAGGTTGCTTGGAATCTATCTTCTGAAGAGAACTACTTTGAGGTTTCTTAAAAAATAATTGTAAACACAAGAAAAGAGATATACAGACATACACCTAGACATGGAGTCTACCCTGAGGATCTTCCATGTGGTACATGTCTCCTTGTCTAGAGATGCGCACGAACACAGGATCTGCACTTGCCCTGCACGCACACTCATGCCCTTCCGTACAACGTGCGACTGCAAACGCTGCAAATGTCCGTGGGAGCGCCCTGGAGTTTCCATATACCAAATGATGAAATACCTGACATGCATTACTCCTGAGAAGATACTAGAAGGGAATGACAGTTCTGATGCACTTTGGAATGGCAGTCATGTAAACGCTTGCATGCTTAAGACTTCTGAACTCACCCAAAGTTTTTAACATGATCAGGCTAAAAAAAAGTATCAAAACACTGCTGCAAGTTAAAAAAATTAAAAAAATTGTAGTCAAAGTATGAACAAATATATCAGAAATTCATATTTATCAGCACTTAAAATAAGAACATGTAAGAAAAAGTTTGACAAAACTTGAAAAAGCAAACAAACAAAAAAAAAAAAAAAAAAAAAAAAAAAAAAAAAAAAAAAAAAAAAAAAAAAAAAAAAAAAAAAAAAAAAAAAAAAAAAAAAAAAAAAACACTTTCCAATGCAGCAAAATATATTCATTACCCCAAATTGGAGATAGCTATATGAGGTTTGCAAGGCTTGGAGCAACTTCACCAGAAAAAAATTGCCAAATACAGTAAATTTGTGAAGAATGCAGTTAAAAAAAAATAACTACTGTTATTCACACTTATATTAAAAATTTGCAGTTTGCTGAATGTCTTGTTCCTCAATATAATTAATTTGTAAAAAAAAACAAACAAAAACAAACAAACAAAAAAAACAAATGGATTTCAAGCACCAATTCAATCATTAGTACTTACTGTGTTTATATTTCTCCTGTTGAGGAAACAAATAATAGAGGCAGCTAAACTAAAATTAGCCAGGTAATCATCACAGCTTAATTGTAAAGGCATGTGGTTTTCTTCTTCCATTCATTCGAATGTCAAACATTAGAAGATGTTGAAGCCAGTAAAGTACTCCTTGGGGGAACCCAATAGTTCTGAGTATTGAGGGTTTAATATAAATTAAAAGCCCTTCAACAAACTAATACTCTCTTAATTGTAGGATAAAACAGATTTGCATACCGGTAATTAAGGACTATTCCTTGTTTTAACTTAGAAAAGACAGCACCTATATAGTAGGCTAACAAGCACATCAGGACAGTTATTGGTAGTGTGAAAAGTCATTATTCAAGAAGGCAACATCATTGCACAAGGCAACACTGAAGTTTTTCTTAACTAAGAAATCTCCATTAGGCTTTAGTGGGAAGATATCGCAGTAAGAGTGCATCCCTGCTCGTTTTTTTTTTTTTTTCCTGTGTCAGAAAAAGCGGGTCTAGGCCAACAGAGTAACCACGTGTGTGATGCCTCTGGTTGTTCCTGAAGAAAACATATTTAGATAACATGGGGATTTATTTCAATAAAAACTGACTTTATTTCCAGTATTTATATTATCTCACTTACATGCACAGTGATTTCTGAGACAGAATTAATGTTTCAGTCTTCTCCTACTGTTAAGTTTGGTTAACGTTCAACATATACCAAACTGAATTGTTAGGTTGGCAGCACCTGGAAAACAGCCTCACCCACAGCGATGCCACGCCATCACCGGCTGGCCCATTATCTGAACATCACCATGGAATCCCATGCTGCCAAGGCAGAAGAGCTGTGCTGAGACCTGGACCTCAGGGCCCTGGGGAGGTTTCCCGCTGCTCCTCCCCCTGCTCCTGGCTAGCTTTACCTGCTGGCTCCTCATCAGCAGGCTCCCCAAGCCCCATGCTGCCCACCGCACTCTGCTCCTCGCTGTGGTCTTCACTTGGTGCCACAGTCTGCTCCAGGCTGTTCTTGCTTATCCTACCGTCATCTGCAGCTGTCTCATTTAAGGACTGGGAAGGGGCTGGTGTGTAAGTGTCAGACTGGAGGAAACCTTCGATGGAAGAGGTGAGAGCTTTTGTAGAAATATCAGTGGCAATCTCATTTGCAGGTAAAGATAACTGTTCCACAAGTTTCCACTGAATGATGCTCATATCTTTTCCACCAACTGAAATCAGGTGACTGCCATTATGAGTAAAACTAACATTGGTGACGTGGCTGTTGTGAGCACTGTACTTGTGGCTGGGAGCCTTCATTTTGGAGCAGGGATACTGAAACAGACGGACTTTACAGAAGTCATTAAGAACAGTAATCTCCTTTCTGTTGTGGGATCGCACCAGTGCATTGATGTCTGTCCCATCAGATTCTTCTGCTCAGAAACCAAAGACTTGAAAGCCTAGCACACAGGTGCATGTTGTCCAATCGGTATCCTTACAATCCAATCAACTCCTGATTAGTTTGCAGCCATTGTCAATGTCCCAGTATATCTCATAGTCTCCCGAATTACACATTATATGCTTGTTGTCTGGGGACCAGTCAAGGTGTGTGTCGTAGCTGGGGTGTCCAGTCCTTTTTCCATATCTGCTATATTTTCTTCCATTTTCTGAGACTACATAAAGATAAATGAAGTTGTCGTGAGATCCTACAGCCTGGATCTATGGAGTAGTGCATCACAGAGAACTGTTCATATCTGTCAGTGTGGATAGAAACCAGATCTCTGGTTTCTGCATCCAGAACAAACCACCTGCTCGAGTGCGTTCCTATGGCCACCAGCGTACCACTGGGATGGAAATCTGCACAGTGTCTTGGTTCATCCAAGAGTCTGACCCACTCCAGCCTGTGCTCCACCGAGTGCCACATGCACCTCTGCTTATCCTGAGCACATGCCAAGAGCAAGTCTTTGAAGGAATGAGTGGTGAGGCCCCAGAGCTCATCTGTGTGGCCCTGTACTTCTATTTGGAAGCCATCATTAAATGTTCCTCTGTAAAATGAAGTTTTGTGATGTGGCTACTAAGAATTGTTCTGCTTTTCCTTCTGCCACAGCTCTGATTGTGCCGTATTGACCAGGGCCCTCTATTTCTCTCTCAGGATTCAGATCGTGATCCCAGAGAATTATTTTTCTCTTTTCCTCCTCCAGTTAACAAAGTCCCATTTCTCAGCTGACAAAGTGTGAATACACGGCCATCATGGGCTTTGATTTGTTTGCTGATTTGATGTACACCGTTAGGGCTTTTCCCAGGTGGGGGCTCTACAGTAGTCTTGCTCCATATAAGGATGACTCCACCAGATTCTCCAGTGAGGAATCTCCATCCCCCAAGAATGCTTTAAATACTGTACAAATTTTGGTTTTTCATACTTCCCAAAAATTCCATTTTCTTGTTAGAGAATTGCAATTCCAAGTCCAGAAAAAAATATGAGATTTTATCACAGGTTATTATGGTATTGGCATCTTTTGGGTGGAACTCCACAACCAAAACAACTTCATTTGTTGTCTTTATTTCTGCTCCTTTTGACTTTTTCTGCCAGTCCCACACAGTAAGCATATGCTCATTGGAATCATCAATAACGCATAAATGAACACCTGAGTCTGCTTTTGAAAAATCCAGACATCCCACTCCACACTCAAAGGTTCCAAGCCCAATAATCTGCAGTGTGAAGAGGCTGACAAGAGTACTACGCTCTGCCGTGGGGTTGTAGGAGGCTTCCATCTTTATCCACTCCAGCTATCTGTCCAGTTGCAATCCTAATTTTGTCAGGATGTATAGTAAGGCATTTCACACAGTCTGTATGACCCAAGTAGTATCTATGTGTCCTCTCTTCATAATTTAATACCACTAATACTGATGTGATGCAATAAACGGTCTTTTCTGTGGGCAGAAGGTAAGCATTAGCTGGACAGTTCTTCCTTTGACAACCATATACCCACTCTAGTTTGAGCTTCTCAGGAGGTAGTTCTGTCCTGATCTCATCATAGTTTTCAATATCAGAAAGAATAAACATTGTAATTGACCGACCTCGCGTAAACATTTTAATGTAATCTCCTTCTTGGTTGATGATGGCATCTTTCTGCTTGTCTGTATTTTTTTGTAACTTTTGATATGAATTTGGATGTTGAAGGTGTTTTCAATAATTTATTATGACTATTATCTGAATTTTCCCATGAATTATGTAACTTTTCAGCTGTTGGTGGTCATTTTATGCTTTTAGCAGCAGATGATAAGAGTTTATTTTCTTACAATTGAGACTGAATTGGAATGAGCTCGTTTTCTTCTTGCATTACTTCCATTGATTATGCAGGACAGAGAAATAGCTTCTTGAAGGCTTGGTTGTCTTTTACTTGGGGTTGATTTTTTCATCGAGGCTACGTGATCTTCAGAGATTGCAGGATGCCTCAAAACATCTGCCAAAGCTGCCGTTAGCACCGTGATTTCATCTTCTTGCTGCTGAACTTGTAACTCAAGAGCTGACCGGCGATCTTGAACATCAGAAGTACTTGCAGCAGAAATGCTACCATAGAAGCTGCCGGCAACAATATCCACATGAGGAAAAGTGCTAGGTTCAAGGCTCAGTGGGGCGGGCACTTCATTTAGCAGACACAGTGGCCGCGCAGAGCCTGACATGTTTGAGCTCTATCTACGTGTCTGGCGCAGCTCCCAGCCTCCGCCTCTATGGCTCACCCCTCCATCCATCTGTCTGCGCCGGGTCAGTCAGCCTTGTCTACGGGCCACACGAAGTAAAGTTGCACCACTCCACTGACTGCCCAGCCTCCCTCCCAGGTAGCAGCGGCAGCCAGGAGCGCCCCGCCCCAGCACACACCATCATGTTTCCAAGTCAACCTCAGAAAGTTAAAAGGGAACAATTTTGTCTTTTCAAATTTTACATTTAGGTTTTGCTACAGATGGTGCTAGCCAATACTTAATATAAGGTTATTTTGGTCCTATTTTTGAGGCTATGATTTTTTGAAGACTCATATCGGTGCCCCATCTATGAAGAAGCTTTCCACTCTGATTGATGGAAGCACAAACTTCTTTGGGACCAGTGTGATGTCTCAGGATTGTTCTATTCTTGTCCAGCAGTTCATTCTTCAGCCTTGTACACAGGTACAAAACAACAGTTTCTCAGAAACTTCAGTGGACCATTGAGTGAATTGCTATTGAGATAAGAAATTAACATCTCAAGAAGAAGAAAGCAATAAACAAAGTCCAGGGACAGCTGTAGTCTGTTACTTGGGAATTCTGGGAATCTGGGATTCAAGGAGGCAGATAGCAGCTTATTCTGATGGCTTCTTGTTTGTTGTCTCCTCCTTTGCTTGGAATCTTTTTAATTACCATTTATGTGAACCCACATTGGGCAAATGGTGGAGATCAGAGATTATAGCCTTCCTTGGTTTCTTTCTTTTTTTCTTCCTTTCTTTCTTTCTTTCTTTCTTTCTTTCTTTCTTTCTTTCTTTCTTTCTTTCTTTCTTTCTCTGTCTTTTTTTCTTTTTTTTGTGGGTGTACAGGGTCTCACTACTGACTCATAGTGATCCTCCGGCTTGTACTTCTGGAGAGCTAGGATTACAGGTGTGCACCACCACACTTGGTCACCATCATGGGCTCATCACACTTGAGAGCGGGGCTGCCACAGCAGGCGGGGCCAGGAACTGAACCCTGGCCCCTGAACTTCCCTTAGCAGGTGCTTAATCTGCTGAGCTATATCACAGGCCCTTGTAGCCTTCCTTTACTAAGATGATTATGCACATTGCAAGCCCTAAATCAAACTAGGATGCTACTAGAGCTCTGGGCTCATGTCAAGAGAGACAAGTCTCAATGAGAACTCTAAAGCAAAATTCATTGGGTCTTCTCATTCTTACTTACAGTGTCAACTCATAACGTACAACAAGTGGTGCCCAACGTGGGGCACAGAAGATGACCAGGGGCAAGTTGACAGAGGCCTGACCATGTGAGAAAAGTACGCCCAGAGTAGGTGAGACCAATGGGAAAAACTCAGAGTAAAGGGAAACCTTACTTCAGTAGAAAATGAGTATGTCTGTCTTACTCGGATGTTATTCTAAACAGCGGGTGTAAAAGTGAAATCTAAGAGTTTCAAGGAATTATTTTCCCTTATAAAAAGGCATTGTTATTGGTTTTGGCCTAGAGGAAAGGCTGCTTTAAACTTAAAAATTTGGAAGCAAGTTGTGAGAGTGCTATGTCATGCTCACCGATGGGGAACCAATTCCTCTTCATATATGATCTCTTTGTAGTTTAAGTTCCTTAGCTTTAGAACCATTGCAATCAGATTCAGAAGAGTCTAAGAAATAGTTGAACAGGCCAGTTTCAGATGCTGATACTACTCAGCAATATCAGCCTCCGCACAAATATCAATCTGCACATGAGACCTTTCTAAGACCTCTGCCTCTCTCACTTTCAAATGCAGATGCTATCATAACAAAAAGGACAAAAGCAGAGCAAGGGGACTCTGTGATGCATTGTTATGATAAGATTGCACCCTCTCAAGACCCCCTACATGCAGGCACTTCCCAGAGTACCAAGAGTGGCAGTCCTCAAATTTCTTGATGCTCTATAGTGGGGATGAATCCAACAAACTGAGTCCTAAAAGGATGTTTATGGCATTCCAAAACACGGCCTCAGAATCTGAGGACTTGGAGGATGTAGAAAAGCAAAGAATAAGGTGTATCTTAGTTACTCTTCTCTTGTTGCTGAGACAAACACCCGACGTTCAAAATGAGGGAAGGAAAGGTTTATTTAGCTCACAGTTACTGGAGGTTTCAGTCCATATTCAGCTGGCTCCAAAGCAGACTGGCACATGACAGAGGGCAACTTCCATGGTAGCAGCTAAGAGCAAGAGCACTGGAAGAGCTAGCAACTGCTCAAGCAGCTAACTTCTCTTCCTTCCTTACATTGAAATACAAATCACCTGCCCCACGGGAGAGGCAGCATCCATTTCCACAATAATGAATTACAAATTCCAGAAGCTGCCCCATGACTGCATGAGGTTTTGGGGGGACACCTATACTCAAACCATAACATTCCACCTCTGGACTCCCAAAGACTCATGCACATACTTTTAAGCCAGTGGTTCTCAACCTGTGAGTCACGACCCTAGTGGGAGTCCAACGACCAAAACACAGAGGTCACCTAAAGCCATTCCGAATCATAACTGTAGCAAAATTACAGTTTTGAAGCAGCCACCAAAATTATTTTTTGGTTTGGGGTCACCGCAACATGAGGAACTATATTGCAGGGTCAAGGCATTAGAAAGGTTGAGAACCACTGCTTTAAGCAAAAGACATTATAGTCCATCTCTAAGAGTTGCCAGTCCCAACAGTTTCAGCATTGCTGAAAAGTCCAAGTCCCAAGTCTCTGTCAGCCTCTATACAAATGGAAATTAAACGCATGCAACATTCAAAGGCACAAGATACACATTACCATTCCAAAAGTTACACACAGCAGGATACCAAGCATTGGGAACAACACAAGTCCCAAATCCAGAAGGGCCAATATTAAATCCTATACATCTTTGTGGAACATCTGAAGCAACCTGTGGCAAATTATAAGCTCCATGCGGCTCCAACTCTATGGCACTCTTGGTGGTTGTAGTTCCCATGGCTTCTCTCTCTGACTGACTTTGCTCCCTCTTTGCACAATCCACATTCCTGGCTCTTCCAAACTTCCGGAGTTTTCACTGAACAGGTTTCTCACTCACAGCTTTACACACTGCCCTCTCAGGGGCACACTGCCTGCCCTCCTAGACCTTCTGCAATGTAGGTAGAAGCCTTCTTAACCTCGGAATTCCTGCATTCTCAATGCACCTAAAACCAATGCCATGTGGATAATTCCAAGGTCTGGTGTCAGCTGGAGCAGTAGCCAAGCTTTCTTCTGTCTTGGCTATAGGGCTGAGTGCATGCATTAGTGAACACTCTGACCTTGATTCTGAGGAGTAAGTTCTCCGCGCCTGTGACATTCTGGAACAAAAGGCTCAGCAGCTTGTGCCTCAAGGCAAGGTCTCTGATCTTTGCAATTCTAACACTGCAAAGCATGGAGACCCGCCACTTCCTATGATGCCCTCAGGCCATCTTTTCCATTCTCTGGTTCCTTCTCAGCAATGGAGAGCCTCTCAGCTTTATCTGTGCAGTCCACAGCTTTACTGGCGCTTCCTTTCTGGCCAAACTCACATTTTGAATCATGCTGCTGGGCTCCTTGCTCTTGATTTGCAACATAAATCTGGCTAAAAGCCCCCAATAGCAGTCATGCCACCGCCTTAATATTTGGCTGCTTTGAAATACCTTTTGAAAGATTCATCAGTCCACCATGCTTAAACTCAGTCTTAGGCAAAGTCTCTGGACATGAGCAAAATGCAGACAATTTCTCTGCTAAGTCAAAAACACACATCATCTGGAGTCCAACAACCAATGCAGTCCTTCTCGGCAGAAATCTCCCCAGCCTGGTCTTTATAGACCGACTTTCTATCAGCCATCTGGTCTGAGCTCTGACCAGGATCTCCCCTATAGAACAGCCGAAGCTTTGTCAGCTCTTCATAGATAGAGGACCTCTCCAAACCTTTCCTATCTCTTTCCAAAAGCCATTCCCAAAAGCTTGTAATCCACATGATCAGGTTAGTCACAGCAACAACCCCACTCATGGTATCAAATTCTGTCTTAGTTATTCTTCTCTCGTTGCTGAGACAAACACCTGACGCTCAAAATGAGGGAATTAAAGGTTTATTTAGCTCACAGTTACTGGAGGTTTCAGTCCATATGGATCTGACTCCAAGGCAGAGTGGCACATGGCAGAGGGCAACCTTCCATGGCAGCAGGCAGAGAGCAAGAACACTGGGAGAGAGCTATCTGCAGCTCAAGCAGCTAACATCTCTTCCTATCTTATATTGAAATGCAAATCACCTGCCCCAGGGGAGAGGCAGCACTCATTTCTGCAATAATCAATTGCGAATTTCAGAAGCCACTTCATGATTGTATGAGGCTTTGGGGGGACGCCTACACAAAAACCATAACAAGGTGTGTGAGCTGTGAGCTGAGGTAAAGTAATTATCACAACTGATTTCTAAATTGATTGAAAAAATGGAGGTCTCTATCTCTGTGTTTCCTCAATCACAGTTCACAAAAATTCAACCCCTAATGCCATCTTTTAATCCTTTTGCTCCTCCACATGAGGAAATAAAGGAAACCCCCATAAAACTTTATAAAAGTGTGATATCTCAAGCTTTTATGCAAGGGAGAGAACAGGGAGATCCTGAAGCTTATTTTGCCCCTTTGGATATTTTTCCTGATGTGGTTCAACAACACCCTCCAAATGCTCAATTTCCTCAGGGCTGTGTACAGTGGGAACACCAACCTCTGGCCCTCAAGGTCATTAAAGATTTAAAATAGGCTGTTGTGGCCTATGGTATGCATTCAACCTATGTGATTGGATTAATACAAGGATTAGCAAATGAACATAGATTAAGTCCTCATGACTGGGAAGTTTTGTACCATATAATTTGAGAGCCAAGACAATATTTGCAATTTAGAACTTGGTAGAAAGGTGAAGCAGATATTCAAGAGAGTGTTAACCTGGGACAAAATCCCCCAATTAATGTCTCATCAGATCAGCTCACTGGGTCAGTGGCTTAAGCTTGGTATAGAGGCCCAATTGCGATATGATGATGTGGTTATTGTACAAACTAAAATTTGTTACTTAAGGGTATGGAAAAAGGTGGAAAGACCTGGGATGTTCAAAAATCATTTGCTAAGGGTTTTCAAACTAATAAGGAGCCATATATAGATTTTGTCTCCTGATTAAGGGAAGCTATACACAAAACTGTGAGAGTACCATATCTGAGGGATTTATTGTTGAAAACTTTGTCTTTTAAGAGTACAAATACTGAATGTCAAAAGGCTCTGGGTCCTGTAAAGGCACAGCGTGCATCATTGAAAGAATATATTAAGGCCTGTGCTGATATTGGCTCAGAACCATACAAAGCTATTGGCAGCTTCCTACAGTGTTTTTTTTTAAACAAAATCATACCAAATGTTTTAAGTGTAGAAAGATGGGTCTTATGAGAAAAGATTGCAAAAAGGGCAAGATAAAAAGAAAAAAGGAAATAAGGATAATAAGACTGCTCCTGGACTTTGTCTAAGATGTGGAAAAGGTAAACATTGGGCTAATGAGTGCCACTCCAAACTTGATAAGCATGGCCAATCCTTACAATGGAAGAGAAACTGGAGAAAGGGCCTATCATCCAGCCCAAAGATAAACAATATGGAATACTCAGTTTCCATTGGCCAGCCTAAGTTTCAATCAAACACAGGACTGCAAATCTTTCCCATACAATCTCTGGAAGCAGAAACACAGCCTTAGTTCTGATGGCTATAAAAAATCAGCTTGTGCTACCTGCTTAAGGAGCTTAAAAATTAAAACTGAAGTCTTCAGCCCTATTCCAAAAAATATCATAGCTCTGATTGTAAAAAGGAGTACTATTATTGCCCAAGGTGTATTTGTACATTTGTTAATTATTGACAGTGATTATGAAGAAAAATATTATTTATGATATCTACTACTAAACCTTTTCAAATTAAAATTTAATGGCTTATTAAAAATAGAAGTCAACTTCTCCTTATGCATATTAAACTCATACTGCATTGCCTGGCACTATTGTCAGCAGAGGCACAGGAGACAGAGTGGCTATTCAGAGGCCTTGGCTAAAGGGCCATACTTTCCTTAAAGCTTTAAGAGGTAATGTGGGCTCAAAAAAGCCCTTTGTAGATGCTGAAACTATTAAGCTGCTGTTAGTCACACCTATGGAGTACAATCAACCAAAGACAGCCCCAATGCTAAATGGTCTGCAGGTTTTGTTTGGGGTAATCAATGCTATTTATACAAAGAAATCAAAGTTATAATTCTATCCAACCAAACAATTGCTTAAACCACACCAAATTCTTATATTGCTCAATTGGTCATTAATTTTTGATAAAAAATTTTAAATTGTTAAAAGAAATAATGGGCTAAAAAGAAAAACATTTTAATGGTTTTTTAAATGCAAACGTGGGTGGCCTCCAGGTAAAACAGCTATAAAGGTGTAAAGCCATTGCCCCAGGATATTTTAAAAGATTACTTGAAATTCTTTTAATACCTAGTTAAGTGTGGTTGCTTAAAACTGTCCTAAATTAAAAGTGGCATTTACAATAGGGCTTTGATATTTTACAAACAAATGTGAAATAATGTTTAAAGGTTTAAACAGCTGCTTGATTTTGACATCCCCTTTAATAAAAGGCCTAGTGGCAGCTTCCAAGGGGGTTCAAGGTATAACTTCTTCATGTTTGGGTCAACTTGTGCAACAAAGATATTTAGTGCCCCAAACTATCCAGATCAACCATTGATGATTTTCAGATGTTATTTGGTAATATTAATTGGCTCCATCTTGATTTTGGACTAATTTCTCTGGTGCTATTGTTGTAGGCAGCTGAATTAGACAGAAATAGTATAGGCAGTCAGATAGGGCCAGGCTCTGGAGAACAATATGGAAAACAACTTCAGTATGCAGCTTTGCAAAAGACAGGCACTCTGCCTGTGGGCCAGTCGTTAAGGCAAAAGAGTAAAAAATGCCCCTGCCCACTCACTTAAAGTTAAGTATCAGGGATAGATATTCTAAACGAGTATCTGTCACCCTAAAGGAGCCTAAACTGAGAAAACCCCAACAGAAAGAACCCTTATTCCGTATTCATGCTCGCTTGCTACGTGACTTGCTTCCCAATTTGCTCCCGATTTAATCAATTTTACCTGAACAGTGATGCTTGTAATCTCAGTGGTCGACCATGACTTTGTCCCACCTCATGACCACCTAAGCAAGTTCCCCTAGTTTCACCTTAGGTCTGCCTTATCACATGGTTTTGCCCTATAAGACCCCTAAAGAAAGACAATTTGGGGGCAACCCACTTGGGCCCCCCTTCTGCTTCCTTCTTGGACAGAAGCTTTCTTTCTCAATAAATTTTCTATTTTAAACCTCTGTCTTGTTCCTAAAATTCATTCTTCTGTTTTAGAGAACACAAACTCGTCCAAGTGTTTTTCAGGTTAAAAGATCAGTTTTTCTTCCTGCATCACTATTGACTGTCAAATTAAAAATTAAAAAAAAATGTATGGCTTCCTCTTCTAAAATCACACCATATCATCAAAGTTCTGTTAAAGCAAAAGGAGAGTCAACCTTGCCAACTTGACTTGTCAATATATACTATTAAATTTTTAAACTTTTACAGCAACATAAAGACAAACCAGGTAAGAAAAAGAAGGGGCTAAAAAAGGTCATTAAGAGAGATCGCCACACTGGACGATTAAAACAACTTCGTCTACTACTGACTTGGGGCAAAGGGTATGCTTGTGTTTTTCTAGAAAATGCTAAACAACCTATTTGGTTCTTTTTTTGTTTTTAAGAATTTTATTTTATTTTATTTGTATTATTTTTCTTGTTTCAGAACTTTTGTTAGTTTGTTTATTTCTATGGCCGGCTCAGCCTGCCCTCAGGGCACGGCTGGCGCAGCATGTGGTGCGGAGGATCGAACTGTGGTCCCTGCAGCCGCCCAAGCTTTCCTAAGCAGGCCTTTAGACCACTGAGCCATCCTGCTGGGCCTCTAAACAACCTATTTGAGTACCAGAGTGTACTGTCAGACTGCACCAGGAAGTCAGATCTAAAAAAGTTTACTATAATGAGTTTAGATCCAGCCTGAGGCCTCTTCAAAACACTGAAAATATGGAAATCTAAGTTCTAAATAGATGGAAACAAAACATATTTATAAAATATGCATATTAATTATAAAAAAGATTTTATTCCTTCCAAATTTTTCTAATGAAAGCTCTCTAATAATTGACAAATAACAAAATCTGACTAATCTACTTATAAATTTGGCCAAAAAACTGAGTACACTATTAATTTTATAAAGATGTTCATGCGTCTGTGTGTTTATGTGTTTGTGTCTTTCGATCAATAGCTGTTACTCTTTTTTTCGTTTTGTTTTTTGATGATTTGTTTTAAATATAATTTAAGATGTAGACTTAAAAGCATGCTTTTTCTTAAACTACTAGATAGTCAAAATAATACTAAAATTGATTTATATACAACATATCACAAGATTTAAGCTAATTTAATAAAAATTTCCTAGAATGGAAAAATTTTACTATAGATGAGTCCAATTGATAAATAAGAGATGTGGCTAACTTTTTCATTCATTATTGAGGAGTTCCCAATAGTCTTCTAGGGGACACCTTCAATGAATAGGTCACTGGTTAAAAGGTAAATTTTTTTAAATGTTACAATAAGGTTTTCCGTTTAAAGATGGTTTTGGTACAAAAAATAAAACAAAGGTCTTCCTATGAGTATGACAATTCACTGTTGTTAATCTCATGGTATATCAAATGTATTTATGATTCCAGGTATGCAGGTCTTTCAAAATGTAAAACAAAGATTGCTTATTGAGACAAGACATTCTAAAATTCAGTCTTCTGCCTTTCACACACACACAAAAAAACTTGTGCTATATGTCTAATTTAAGGGTGACTAATTAAAAATTTTTAGCATTTAAAATAGAGATGATTGGTTAAAAGTATTACAACAAAACAAAAAATATTTAAAGTATATTCACAGAATACTATCAGGATTGTCTTACTACAATGTTAAATATGGGTTGATTTCTAAATTTCTGTACAAAAATATGTAACTTTTATCTGTTAATATTCTATGGGGACTTAAATATTAAAATATCCGTAGACAACTATAAAATGAGCTAATAAAAACTTAAAAATATTCATTAAACAAAAAAGGGGAGATAGCTCAGGAATACACTCAGGTTAATAGTACAAAAAGCTTTATTTACGTTAATTTTTTATTTTTTATTATATTTTTAAAGAATTTTTTATTTTATTTATTATTTTTATTCTTGTTTCAGAACCTTTGTTTGTTTATTCATTCATTTTTTATGGCGGGCTCAGCCCGCCCCAAGGGCAGGGCTGGCGCAGCATGCCGTGCCGGGGATGGAACCGTGGTCCCTGAAGCCGCCCAAGCTTCCCCAAGCAGGCGCTTTAGACCACTGAGCCATCCTGCCGGGCCCCATATGTTAAATTTTTTAAAGCAACTGCCAGACAGATCTTCTGCTGGAGACTGTTGTTGGACAAAGGAAGTAAGCGTTCCTTTTCAATAGCCTGTTTTCCTTCTAAATGATGTTTCAGAAGTTATCCAGAGATGGGGAAGAGGTTTTGCTTGTGTCACTGCAGATACTGGAAAAGTAAATTGGATACCAGCTTGATTAATAAAACTCAGAAAATGAGTAAGCGTAAACATTCTGATACAAAAACTTCTGATTGGTGAAGACTTGCTTTAAATAGGAAGTCTCTCGTACAACCTCTTTCTAAGATAAACAAGCCCCATTACCTACCTGGAGACCAATTAAAAAACTCACTTGATACCTAATGGGATACTAAGAGAATAATTTCCTATAATTGGCACTTGGAAAATATCAGGAAGGGAAAACAAAAGAGATAAAAAATGGCTGCCTTGTTGCGGCCTCAAAATGGATCCTACCTTTGATTCTATTGGCTCCAAGAAGAGCTTAACAATGATAGAATTCATCTGCTATTGCTATCAGAAGCCAGGCCAGCATAAGAGGGTCTGCCTTAATAGGCCCACAAGCCATACTCTGAGTGCCAACGCAGCCACTAGAAGTGAGACTGTACTCTGAGGTGGAGGCCCCAGAGCTCAGACTCAGCTTCCCAGATGGTCCAGTAGGAGTGAAGAGCACTGGGCCTGCCTGCCTGCTTCTTCTGGCCGGACAGTCTCTGTCATCTCCACAGAGGAGCCCTGAGAAATCATGAACAAAGGAGAACCCAGTCTATTACTGGACATTGGCACAGGTCTCTTTGTTCTTCTCCAACCCTGACTTTCCTTCCAGTTATCATACCTCAAACAAACAAACAAACAAACAAACAAACAAAAAAGATTTTAAAAGACATTTTGCTTCAGCTGTAACTGAGATACTGCAGATATATTCAGGTTACTAATCCAAATTATATTAAGACTAGTTTTTACAAATGTAATATATATTGTTGCATGACAAAAATAGCTTGCTGATGTCACTGTTCTGTCACAAGATGTAACTAAAACACTCATGCAATACTATAGTTAGATTACTTAAAAGCATTGACAGTAAGAATAGGATGTTCTGGTTTTCATAAGTTCACAAAATTTAGAGATAATTATAACTAAAGCTAAAGGGATTTATAATAAACTGCCAGACTCCATAACTAAAAGGGTTTAAGCTATTCTACATACCCAAGATAAAAATATCTGGTGTCTATTGAGGGCCTTCAGGTAGAAGCTTTGGAGAGGATCTCTGACTGCCAGTTCCCAATTATGGCCCCTTTCCACCTGAAGAAGCCAGAGCAGTAATCACCCATAAATCCCTCACAGTAGCCTGAGAATTTGTTAATACTTCCAATGAAAGCGTCATAGATTGGAGCCCTTAAGGCTCTACCTGGATGGCAAAAGAGAAGGAATTAAGATAAAAATATCTCATTATTTAAAAGGAATACAACTCGTTTTACTCAGACATGTGTTCACCTCCTTCATCTGTTGCTTGTAAGACCTGGTTATTGGAACACTCCTAACTGTACCATCACATGTCAAAATTGTTTTTTATATACATGTTTAAATTCTTCTATTAGCCTTAATTTCTCTAGGGATAACATCTATATCCTCAGAACAAGGGCCCGAATCTGGCTTTCAATACAACTACATCAGCCATGGTAAAACCCCCTTTCCATGATGCTGTTCCTACATTTGCTAGAGGTATTAAAAAAGAGAACAAAAAAAAGATTAAACTCATGATGACCTTCACAGCCACAGCTGCTATAGCCAGAGCAGTATTGAGTCAAGGTGCACAAACTGTTCATTTTGTGCAACACTGACACAAGGACTCAGAACAATTATGGACTTCTCAAGGATGCATAGACTGTAAGTTAAATACTAAGATTGTTAGGGTCGAGAAGCGCACCGCGTGAAGGAGACTCCAAGAGATGTTCTCTCATGCAAAAAGCAAGGGGATTTTATTTTCCAAGCATGCTTGGGGCTCACTGAACACGCAGGAACAGAGAGCCCCGAGCAGGGTGTGGGCAGTATATTTAAGCCCACAGACAAAGGCAGGAGGAGTTTTGCAAGTGCGGTTACAAAAGCAAATGGCATTGGTTAATTTAAATGGTTTCTTGTACATTTATTGGCGGGGATACCTATGAGGAAGTTTAGAGTTGAGCTGCAAGGACGTTTCTTAATATGGACAGCAGATGTTTGGTCGGGGTGCATCCTGCAAATTTTGTTACATCTTTGTAACTAGTGGTCAGGCTTATCTAAAGGGGAGGATGGGGACTTAGATCAGGCCACAGCTGGGTTGCTTACAAGAAATAGGACATTCTGACATGGGAAGTTGTTCCCATACTTGGGCTTATCTGAACTTTTAGCAGGTGCAGCATCAGCATTGGGCGCAAGCAAGGGAAGAAGCAAAACTATAATTAGCATTTTGTAATTTTAACTTTTAAAGGATTCTAGAACTAGTCCTGGAAATTCCTGTACTGGGGCCATGTGGGTTTTATAAAAATCTCTCTTACAAGATAAGTGATTTAAAATAAGCTGTTATGTTGGGAGGTCAAATTGTTAATCTACAATGTCAACTTTATTTAAAACGTGATTGGATATTTCATTTTGTATAACTCTCATTTTGTAGAACCAAACTCGTCTTCCACGGGAAATGTAAAAAGACATTTATTTTCTCATGGTAATATTACTGCTGAAATTCTATCTCTTCAGCCACATATTGATAACACTTTTGCAAAATAATTGTCAGTATTGCCTGGCACTGATCTATTGCAAAACATCTCTAAGCATTGAAAACCTTAATCCTTTTCCTATTATCTCATGGTTTACTGGAAGTGTGGTAGAGATTTGTATATGTTGTCTCTATACTATTTGTATATCCTGCTTAGTTTGGGGATGAGGACAGGCCCATCAACAAGCTTTGGGTCAAAAAGCTACATTCCTCACTCTGATGCTTCAAAAAATTAGTTTTCAGCATAAACAGTAAAAGCGGGAGATATAGAGACAACAAATTAACATCTCAAGAAGCAGAATGCAATAAACAAAGCCAAGGGACAGCTGTAGTCTGTTACTTGGGGATTCTGGGAAGCTGGGATTCAAGGAGGCAGATAACAGCTTCTCCTGAGGGCTCCTTGTTTGTTGTCTCCTCCTTTGCTTGGAATCTTTTTAATTACCATTTATGTGAACCTAGCACTAAGCAAATGGTGGATACCAGAGATTGTAGCCCTCATTTACTAAGATGATTATGCACATTCCAAGCCCTAAATCCAACTAAGATGCTTCTA
>PVJA010022754.1:0-33868 GCA_004027025.1 Myocastor coypus | reverse complement strand
AGAAGAAGAAGAAGAAGAAGAAGAAGAAGAAGAAGAAGAAGAAGAAGAAGAAGAAAGAAGAAAGAAGACCATAGCCTAACCGTTGAAAAATGCAACTATGTTAACTTACATGGTAAAAGAGATTATATATATATAAATAAATCAACGAGTTTTAAAAGGTGGGGTAGTTTCCTGGACTGTCGAGGGGACTCTTGTCAAGGAGAGCAGGCAAGTCTGAACCTAGAAAGGATAGAGCGTAGTGTGAAATGATGCTCAAACAGGCCTTTGCTGTGACATGCATGGCCACCCTTGACTTTTGCTCAGCTGCACTGACTTTAATCTCCTGACCTCCAGGGTATATGCTGAAACATTTGTGTTAGCTTAAATCACTAACGTGGTAGCAGTATGTTAAAGTAAAATAAACTAACACCAATTTATTGCATATTTTTAAAGAAACTCAAACAACAGTATCTGAAATAATTTCCCTATCAATTATGTCAGCAAAGATAACTATGTCCTTTTGCACCAGGCAGAAGATTTCCACATGGAGATTAATAGCCTTCTAATCACATGTTCCACTGAAGGCCAAATGGAAGATTTCTTTGTATTTTCACATATCATCCAGGGATGTTCACTTTCTTTAGACTTTATTTTGTAATTAAATATGTCTCTTAAAATGAGCACCTGCCATGGCAATTGGAATAAACTTCTGTTTATTCTTTATAAAAACATTGCAAATTGTGGGTATTATATGTGATTAGAGGTGCTCAATATTTTAATTTTCTTATTATTTTAGCTTTCTATTTATTTTAATTAAAAGAATTAAGCTCTGTTAAGTTCTGCTGTCAAATATAAGTATGATCCTTAGAAGCTAACACTACTCTCATAGTGCATTACAGCAAAGTATAACCATGAGTGATGGTAAAATTTTATGTAATACTGGGTTTCATTATCTAAATAAACATTATTATGTTGTTGTCTTTCTATTATATATTAGACCTGTTTAAGTGTAAGTAGTGTCACTAAATGTTAAAAGTAAGATCAAAGTAGTAAAAAATCATGTTCAAAATTTAAACTTAAAGTTAAAAAGGCCTTAGTTCAATCTCCAGTATGGTAAAATAATAATAATGGAGAATAGTTAATTAGAAAATACTTAAAATTAACTTGAGATTAAGCCAAAATGAACATATAATGATACAATCACTGGAGATATCTGAATATGTTTTCATCAAATATTCTATGATATTTCTAACAAAATTTCCTGTTCTATATTTATAACTGCTTACATTTCTACTAACACATAATTTGATCTTAAATTATTTTACAAAATGCCAGTAAAATTTCACTAAACAATGTGAGTTTCATTTCAGCAGATGCTATGAATTTCTGAAAGATATAGAAATTGCATAGGAATCCTGAGACTTTTGACAACCTTGTGATGTGTTGTCAAAAAATAATGCAAAACAAGAACGTTGATGAATGTCTCAGATATTACAAAATGGGGCTAAAAGTGACTGAATCTTATAAGAAAAGAAAAACTGGAGTTCAATATTTGGCAGGTATAATTCCTTAAAAAGGCACATTAACTTCAGAAGAGAAACATATAACACATATTTTGTTTAAAAGTTCTTTTTCCCAGTTTGAGACTTTATTTTATTTTATTTTTCTTGTTTCAGAACTTTTGTTTATTTTTATGGCCGGCTCAGCCCACCCTGAGGGCAGGTCTGGCGCAGCATGTGGTGCCAGGGATCGAACTGCGGTCCCAGCAGCTGCCTAAGCTTTCCTAAGCAAGCGTTTTAGACCACTGAGCCATCCTGACGGGCCCCTTGAGACTTTCTATATATGTTTTTTTTTAATTCATGGGTTCAACAAATTAAAGCAACATAAATTTTAAAATCTAACCCGATCTGTGTTTACCATACAACTTAAATGGATTCTAAGAGCTTAAATACTTTGAGTTCAGGCTAAAATACTTTGGGGAAAATGTGCAAATGTAACTACAAAGTATTATAGTTTAATAAAGAAATTATAATGTCACTAACTGGTGTTGCTTTAAAATGCTAATCTGAAACCTTTTTCATTTGAGATTCTGTGGATGATGAGGTTTGTATAAAGCACCTTAATCCCAGAACCAATGTATTCTACTAGTTATTCTCTTAGACTGACTCCTTATGGTTGCCAAGGAAACAGCCAGAGAGGAAGAGTGAAGCAGACTTTTTCATCTGGTGAGAGGATGATGGGAATGGATGAGAGAGTTGAGCAAGGTCAGGCGTTTACTGCTGCATACAAATCTGTCGTGCCTAATAGATGAAGCGCTTTAGTTTTTGCGCTGTTCGGGCTACTCCGAGAAACCAAGGAGAAAATACAAAAGACATTCAAGCATGAATGCCAATCATCATGTGCTGGAAACAGTGATGTGTTTACACGTGCCATAGCAGCTGTACTAGGCTTGGCTACGGATGAAAAGATAAATTAAATAGATGTCAATAATTATAGAAGGTCAGACTCTAACTTCTGAGGGCATCCTAATAAGATCAGACAGATGGAATTTGGCTGATCTAGCCTGTTAACATGCTTGACACTTCCTTTTCTGAGATCAGAGTTCATAACCTGTCATAGTTTCAAATATATTGAGCTGAAAAAGAAATCTTCCTTTGTTCTTTTGATTATTTCTTGGCCCAACATGCCACTGCCACATGTTGGCAAATATTATATATCTATGCTTCATTTACAGTGATGAGATGTGTGATTCCATGGTATGTTATTCAAAATAATATCAGCAAAGAAGATAATGTATTCCTTAAAACACTTTTCCAAACATCAGTTCTTTTTACCTTCTTGGCATAGGTCATAGTATTTTTTTTAAAAAATTATTCTTTTATTTACTTCTGTTACAGGATCTCTCTATACAGCTTGGACTCATCATGATCCTCCTAGCTTAGCCTCTGCAGTACAGGCATGCACCACCATGCCTGGTTTTGGTTTTTTTTTCCAAGACCCACATGGCATATGGTACCAGGGATTGAACCTGGGTTCTTGTGCTTGCCAGGCAGGTACTTATACCACCAAGCCATGTCACCAGCTCTAGGTCATAGTATTGAGTCAATGTCTAGAGTCCCAAAAGACATGGCCAACAATCAGAAAGTAAGAAAATGCACCAACTCCACACACTGGTGTTTAGAGTTCTAATGGCTATGTAAATAATGTAAGTCATTACTTACCATTGAATATATAATATGCCTTTCTTTATGACAATACCAGACACGTTAATATTTACTGCAAAGTCTCAAATGAATTAGGAATAATCAGTTTCTCCTGAAAAAAAATATTTTCTTGAGTTTTACTACATTAGGATGAACATGAGTGTCTGTGTCAGAATTGGGATTTTAGTATGGTGAGAAAATAATAGTTGAAATTCTCAAAGCTAAATGTTAGCTGCTATTTACTTTAGAAACGGATTTGAAATATTCAGTTGTTTTGTTATAACAGCACAAGTTAATGATAAAGAATAGAGGTATTGATCAAAAAATAATTGGCACAACTTACAGGATATAGCAATGACAAAAAAGGATTTTAAACTAAAGTGATTTGTAAAATGCAAATTTATATCATTAATTCTGTCATATATGTATCAAATGGCATTAAAGTATTTAGTTAGGTCAAAATACAAAAGTATAATGTAATATGAATGTAGAACAGGGATGAATTATCCACAAGGCATAGTAGATGCAGGAACAAGAGCCAAAGTATTTTTAGGGGACTGGAAGGATGTTTTAAAAACCATCAAAATAGATATAATCAAGGCAATAATGGACAACTTAGGGAGATCTTGTCTGAAAATAGAAAGAAAAAAGGGCTAACTTGATAATGGACCTAATTCAATGGTACAGTTTATCTAGGTTTACTCCCCAGGTCACTGAGAAATAAAATCCAAACTCGTAGAATTATGTCATTCTTTATGCAGAAGCAGCGTTCAACTTGAATGTAATCATTAAAATTTCATTTATAATTTTTGAGGAAGAAATGAATTTAGAAAGTGAAACATAGGACTGGCAAGATGGTTCAGTGGCCTAAAGCATCTGCTTAGGCAAGCTTAGGCAACCTCAGGGAACATGGTTAGATCCCAAGCACCACATGGTGTGCCAACCCCACACCCAGGGCAGGCTGAGCCGACCATAATTAAAAAAAAAAAAAAAAAAAAAGTGAAACATGTCCCTGGCCCCCAAAACTCACATATACCCTGGCTATACAGAAGTCATTCTTGGTAGGCCTATTGCAACAATGGAACTTAAGAAGATCACTGCATGATTTGAGATCTTATTTAACCTAAGAATTATGGATTATTTACTTTAGTTTCCTACAAATGCATAAAATAAGAATTATACCTTGAGTGCTTATATTAGTCTTTACTAATACTTAAGGGTAAATCTCAGCCATTGTGTGTGGTTCTCATTGGTTTTCATATATATATATATATATATATATATATATATATATATATATATATACATTTTTTTCTATGTAGTCTGATTAGTGTTCAATCTATGCTTCAGCTCTTTTTTTTTGCAAAATCAGGGAGGATTTAACTCAGTGAACTCAAGACCCTGTGCTTACTTATTCTACTGAGCTATCACTCTGGCCAATATGTTTCAGATCTTTACTGTCATCCTTGTCCTTCATTTATTAATTCCAGGAAAACCTGCTAAACACAGAGCTATTGATCTCCTGCCTGTGAGGTCAACTCACTATGGATTCTGAGCTTCTATATCCTTTCATGGACACTTGTGTTGTAGGTGCTTGTTCTTTGAGTGTCTGGATAATGGAGTAAGCTGTAAGTTTCTCGGTTTAGACTAAGAGCCACACAGATATCCCTTGCTTTCATAGTTTCATAAATCTTATGAAATATTAAAACAGAGTCCCAATGAAAATGATCATCTTATATTACATAAAATAATCATTTGTTCAATGTTCTACAAAAGCTATAATAATCTCCAATGTGATCAAAATATGAAAACAATATTAATTGATGAAATGTGAACCAAACATTGAAGTAGCCGAAGCAAAATGTCTGGGAGGCCCAGCAGGAACTATTGATCCAGATAGTGCCCTACCCAACAGGTGAGACAGCAGGTGGGCAGACAGCTCTGCTCTGCACCAACTTCATAGGTGGCTATTTCACTGCATATGCTTTCCAGATATTATACAAAGCTTCTCCTTGACTTCGAACCATGAAGAAAAGGAAATTCTGAGAGATATTCTTAGAACTTGCCTATAGAGATATGGCAAAAATAAGTCCATCTATACTTTCCCTTTCATAATAAAAGATCTCTACTACAGAACAGGCTACAAGTGATTACTTTTGCTGCTTTCGCTATAGTCATTAATGTTTTCCTCCAAATAATGAAGATCTATAAATATACTAAGTGCACATTTTACATTGGCCTATTTACCTCACGTTGCTGGCCAGGGATGTACTTGTAAACAAGGAGCTAGATTGTCCACACATTCTCAAAACAGAATTGCATCATCACAAGTTATTTTTATTTTTAAGGCTTAAAATTTATTAAAATGTAGGCATTCTTAAAAATAGTATGCAAAGAATCTCACTGATGGTGGATAAAACACATCATGCCATAATGTTTTCTTCAGAATGCTAAGTGTTCTTCCAATAAATCTAATAAATAATCAACTATAGGGTTCTGCTAAATCTTTTAAATTTTGGTATTTTTAAAATTTTTACTATTACTATTAATTATTATATTTTAGGGAAGGGTCTACAGGTTGTTCAAAGTCTCACTACTAGATGATGAGAGATAATACATTTAGGATACACATTTTCTGGAGCAAAATAAAACAAAAGTATGCAAACTAATGAGAACAACAAGAAAATATCCATTATTATTAATTTAAAATGCATACCATGTCATTAGGGGGTATTTCTTTTTTACTTTTCATCTTCTGCATTATTTTATTTATTAAAGAGAAAATATAGTAAAAGAAATAGAAATGCCACCGAATTTCACTAAATAAAATGATAGAGATTAAACAGTGGTTGTTACAATACATATGGCTGCCTTCAAATTGATTGTTCTGATTACCAGAGGTAAGCATAAAAAATTGGTCAAAAAATTAAAAAGAAGAAAAAATAAACATTAACTGTTGTTTTGAACAGACCAGGAGAAACGAGCAGTACAATTACCCAAGCTGTCTTGTGTATGTAAACATATATTTTCCCCTTTTTTCTGCCTTTTCTCCTTCTCCTCATCCCAGTTGTTGCTTCCCTTTGAACAGCTTCTTTCCCTTTCACAGGATCTTTAGCATGCTGCCTACTGATTTGCAACTGAAGTGTTACTTTAATTCTTGGTTACCTGATCCAATTTTTTTCCCTAAAGTATTATATTGCACAAATATGAATTAGCTTTTAAGCAGAGGAAACTCTATTATCCATGAAAATGGAAATGAAACGAAAAAATTTTAGAGTGTAAACAAAGAGAGACAATTCAGCCAGGGTACAGAGTGCTTTGTGGAGTTACAGTTTATCGCCAGGTAAAATGATTAATAATAAAGCTAGCTTCAGCCATAACTGAGAATCACTTTTGTTATTGCTATTCACCATTGTTGCTCATATGGTGAGGTTACAGATTTTCAGATAAGGATTAGACTATTTATTATACTGAATGCTTTTTATTTTGAAAAATATGATATTCAAGCCCTGCAAGACCTCAACATTGCATAAACTGATAAGGATGGGGGAAGTTGAAACAGTACAGCTGAAATCTCCCATTGAAACTTAGGCTGAAATAAAATTTCTGTCACTGCTGCGTGGGGACATATTTGTTCTCCTTTGACAAGGACAGACTTTTAGATTAAGCAGCTCTAGGTTGTAAATTATCATTCTTGATAGTGGCCTCATGTATCAGTGGTGCCTTAGAGAAGTTGGACAAGCTATGAAAATGTTGATTTAAGAAAGGTAAAACTTTATCTCCCTGCCATTCCAAGCCCCACACCACAGTTTCCATGTTTGAAGGGAAAGAACAGCAAGGTGAAGATACTCAAATTTAAATTGTTTTTTCTTTTGTTTTGTTTTGGGGATCAAACTCAGGATCCTGTGCTTTCCAGGCAGGCTCTTAGGACACTGAGCTGCCTCTCTGGCCCTTGAATCCGAATTGGAATATAGGAAATTACAATTACTAATCTGCCTAGCATTTCTTGAATGATTGGCTGACACTGTCATTGCTATCCCATCACCAGTTGCAATTACATTCCATGTGGCCACAAGAGATAAGGAATAAGGTAGCCTTGGTTGGAAAGACACCACAGGTTTCATCTGCATATTTGTAAGCAATTTTACTTTATAAATTGGCTATGTATAGCTGAGGCTAAATAATTAATGTTTAAATAAGGAACATACGACTATCTTGAATAAAGTGAAAGTAGAAGTGGAGGTTTCACAAGGACAGAGCAGGGATTCTTTTGAATCCTAACTTTCATGTAAGACAGCAGTATTGCTATGCAAAAGAGTAAGCTTTGCTTAGGAGATAAGTAGAGCTTCGAGACCATTGTTGGACTGTGGTTTTCACTCTTGGAGTTTAATATATTGAATGACAAAGTTATCATAAGTTCTTACTATTTTTAAGAAAATGCATCCATCCTTCCATTCTATCAAAATGAATCCATGTAGGGACATTTCACTCAGCTAGAGTCAGCACATGTTTACGTACTAAAGCAAGCACTCCGCAAAATCGACTCGTGAACTCATTTCACAAATCCATGCTACACCATTTAGTCTATATTCCACACTCTCACAAGGTTGTTCAGAGTAAGTTAAATAGATTTTATTTCCCGGGAAGAGCCAAAGTTAGTCCTTCGAAGCTCTTTTAACTTGTTTCTCAGTTCTATTTTGTACCCGCTACAAAGAGAGAGAAACAGGACAGGGAGGAAAAAGGTGTGATCATTCTTACTGTCTGATGTTTAAGGGCTAATCAAATCAATATGTTCAAGTCTTGACAAGAACAGCACTCACAGTTATCTTTTGTTAATGCATAAACCTTTTACTTGCTATTCTAAGGCGGTAGTACAGTGAGTCCCTTCCTCAAAGCTGGGTAAAATATGTTCAGCAAGGAGGAGTCATCTTATCAGTAGGAGAATGATTCACTTATATTCTATCAAGGAACTAAGGATGTATAATAAAGCTCTGTCACACTCTCCCTTAAGCTTTTCATTACCATGGGCAATGCCAATAACTTACAGCATTCCCAGTCAGAATCATAAGCTCCTTTTCAATTCAAATGTGAACCACTAACCATTTACTCTTTTATATTATTCTCTAGATTCATCTTTCTCTCCAGGGACAGAGTTACCACTCAGTTCAGACCATAACTATTGCCCTTGGGAATACTGCAAAATATTCTGCATTCATCTATCCTCCTGCTCTAATCTAGCACAGGTAGTGATTTATAACTTTGGGGTTGCATATTAATTCTATTTATTTGAACAGTAAGTTTTTTGAGTTATAATTTTTGAGATTTTTCAATATATCATTTATTTCATCTATTACTATGTCATGGTTTTACTTGGTATTTTCAATTAATGGGTAACATCTACTGCTTTATCAGACCTTCTTGGTAGTTAGTCCCTAAGAAGGCTGCCACCATCAGCCCTTTATTAGGTGCTAGAAATGCACCCCTGATCCTGCCAGAGGTGGGTCCACCAGGCACTCCCAATCTGGCTTTTTCTGTCAGGAGCAATTTAAATCTTTCTTCTTTGTCTTTTTCTTTTGTGACCTAATGGCTTTACACATATTCAGTAAATTAGAAATCTGGGAGTCGTCCCAGATTTCTAATTAATTTACATACATGTACTGATAGCAATGTAGCATTTGGCAGCCATGCATTTCTTCTCTTGATATTGTTGTGGCAGAAATTCATTATTTTCTCTTGTCGGGACTACTCCTGCTATGTATACGAATTGTTATTTCTAGTCACTTCCGGCCGCTACCAATTCATCCATTTAAATCCATGTATTTTAACAACAAAATTAGAAATAAATGCACCTGTCCCTTACATCAAAGTCACCAGTGTCTAACATAAACTATATTGAAAGTCCAACTGTCTTTGCAGATTTCAGCCCTTATTGAACTTCTGTCTAGCACTAATAAACAATTTTTTAAAAAAAAAATCAGATTTTTGCCGGGCATGGTGGCGCATGCCTGTAATCCCAGCACTCAGGAGGCTGAGGCAGGAGGATCTGTGCGAGTTCGAGACCAGCCTGGGCTACAAAAGTGAGCTCAAGGCCAGCCTGAACTGCATAACAAGACCCTGTCTCAGAAAGGCAAAAAAAGAAAAGAAAAAAATCAGACTTTCTTGCCTTTCTTAATAGCTTGGAAAAATCATGTTCTTATTTCAGATTCGATCTCAGCTCAGTATTACATCCTCTGTAACAAATTCCCCTGAATCCCAGAGAAAGAGCTGATTAATCCCTCAGGTGTGCTGCCCGGACATCTTGCATTTCTCAGACTTCTTACAATAGTAGGAAAAACCAGAAGTAGGTTTACAATAGTATTTTACGTGTAAAGAAACTATGATTTATATAGTTTTTATTATTATAGCTCTTGATCTAGAAAAGCACAATGATATTTATAACTCCTCTCATTTGAAATTCCCCCAGGATCATCCTTTCTTACCAAGGCCAGCTTATCGAAGGTCTTATTAAAGACTTAACTATCTGATCAAAATTGGACTCAAGTGATCATGACAAATAATGAGAAGCAAGGCTCACATATGATAAGAAAGCAGCTTGGCTACGTGTCAGAAATTGGACATGAGATCCAAAGGCTTACGTGTGAGCCACCAAATTTGTGATGCAGGTCTCCTTCCATTCATGAAAGCAAGAAGAAGGGGACTGGGGAGATAGCTCAGTAGAATAAACAAGTACAAGAGCCTGAGTTCAATGCCTAGTTCCACACAAAAAAAAGCAAGAACAGTGACAGAAAGAAGAATATGAAAATGGGTAATACAGAGAATCAGTATGTGATACATATATGCACTAATATCCCATGACGAGTGTATTTATTATTTATTACAAACATAATAATAAAAAAGAAGATAAAGAGAAAAATATAACAATAGCTACACACAGCTTTTTCTTTGGTTGTGGGTCCAAGTACGAGCCATACTTTAGGACTAAGAGATAATGACTCAGAGAAAGAAACACTGCTCTCCGCTCAGAGCAGTCCACTCTGTCTTGCAGTCCACTCAGTCTTGCAGTCCACTCTGTCCTGGCACAGATCCATATGCAACACTCAGCTAATGTCGTTCAGAACTTTGGACTCAAGAATATTTTACCTGATTACCACATATATCAGTATGTAAATAAGAAGTTGAGCTGAAAAATGTCCATAAATATAGTAAACTGTTTTTTCTGTTTGAATTATCTTGGTTTATATTGATGTGACTGTATTTTGGAGATGGGCTATTTTAAGTTTTAAGTGAATTTTGTCACATTCTATAACATGATTCTGTATTATTTTATTGTTTTAATTTTTTAGTCTGTAAAATAAAAAAAGCAGATGAAACTCAAACTTTTAAAATGAAGAAATATGTTTCGTCAGTATTATTAGGGAAAGTTAGGGCAGCCAATATATACATGGTACGTATTTGTCAATGTTCCTATGATACTCTACACTTGACAACTTACTAATTATTATTGTAATTGTTTGCATAGAACTACATTAATGGATTGAAGACATCTAAGTAGATTCTTTATAGGAAAGGAAATATCTTTCTTTTTTCAAAATTTATTTTTTTAAACATGGAGGTTTTTAATTAAAGTGGGGAACAAAATAAAAAAAATAAGCAAAAGAGCTTTACTAACACAATAGCCTTGTCATTTTGTTTGACAAATTGTACTACCATTCTTCTAAAATAGCTTAAGAACCAAAAAGAGTGCATTAAGCACTGGCCGTCTTAGACTTTAAAAATGATTGACTTAAAGAATGAAAAGTTTTCTTGAATGGCGTCTACCACCTATAATTTGCATTTCAGTTCTGTGAGTCTTTATACATTTTCTGGGTATTTGGTAAGTTGGATAACTAGCACATTTTGAAAGTCACTATTGTTCAATGTCATTTGATAATTTAGATTAGTAATGTTAAATTTATTCTCTGTTAAACTATAGATTTTCTGTTAGCAAGGAGTCCGAGATACTCACCTGAGGCAAGATTTCTCCCTCTCTTCTGCTCCCCTCTCCTCCACTCCTCCTTGCTCTCCCTGCCCCTCTCTTCCCAATCTCCTCCTGATCCTCTTTCTCCTCCTCCTCCTCCTTCTTCTGTCTCTCTCTTTCTCTCTCTCTCTCTCTGTCTCTCTGTCTCTTTCTCTCTCTGACTTCACAGTAATGAGGACTGGATCTAGGATCTCATATATGATAAGCCCGTGCTCTACTACTGACCTACGATATCCATAGTACTTAGTTTTTACTTGGGGAACAGTGTCTCAGTAAGTTTCACAGGCTGTAACTTTCCTGCCTCAGTCTTCTCAGTAGATCAGATTACCAGTTCATGCCACACACTTGGCTAAGAGGCTTTCTGACACATCGTATACCTAGTCCACACTGAACAACAGCTTCTGGCACATTGGGAATGTAGACAGACATCACTTGATTGACAGCATCAATTTCAGGCTGTTCTCTGTTCTGTTTTGTTTTTATTTGTTTTTTCTTTTTGTATTACCAGGGATTGAACTTAGGACCCTGTGCTTACGAGGTAAGCACTTATTCTACTGAGCTCTCTCTCCTGCCCCCAAACTAGTCTCAAGATTGGTGGATGGTGAATGAATTCAAAATCATGATAACACCATAGCCGACAGAGTACTTTGAAAAGACAGAGTTCTTTCCAACAGTTGGTCTTGAAGAAGTGAGTTAACTTCTTGCTATAGTTTTTTAATCCAAAAACTAAGGGAAATTAATTATATTTCCTCTGTTGGAATCTTGGTAGAAATCAATATCTGATTGTTTTAAGCCCTGGCCCAGGACAGTATCCAGCACTCGATGAGCGTAACTCAAGGTTCAACCATTGTTTTCCAAATCTAGTCCTACCACTCTGTAACTGTTTGGCAGTAGGATGACATCTGACTGCTTTGAGGTTCAGTTTTTAATCTGGGAAATGAAAATAGTTAAAAACTTGAATGGGTTATCCTAGAAGTGAATGGAGCAACTTACGGAAAATACTTAGCATACCACACCTGACGGAGCAAGGCTCTGGAGAAGTGTTTTCTTCTTTTGCTGCTATTTTCTTCAGAATCTGCATAGCTCTTCAGTAGCGGAGCTTATAGCTCTGCTGGCTTGCTCTTTCCCACACATTAAAATGGCTGCGATTCTAATGTTTATCATTAGTTTCAAAATATTAGAATAAATGTACTTATCTCCGGAGACACAGGCTATACTCACAGGGGAAACGATGCTCTGAATAGTTTATGGGGGAGGGGACTGAAGTAAATATTCAGTTTTCTAAAATCACATTCATTTCTCTAAAATTCCTTACTTGTTTTAGTTTATTTTTGCTATTGTTTGATATTCTTTGCAGCTATATAATGTGATTGCAGAAATAAAAAAACACATAGCAGGTGTTTTTTTTTATATAAATAGAAAATGCAACAGTAGCTTTAGGTTTAAATTTGTCTTAAAATATTGCATAAAACAATTACATTCTGATATATATATTTCTATTATTTCTAATATAATGTATTTTGTTATATTATATATCTACTTTTATTTTCTATTTATCACTCTATCATATTAGAAGATGGGGAAATGGCAAGCCTGTGTCATTTCATAAGCTACTAAAGAATATTACTCAGTCCTTATCATATTGTAATTTAATTCAATTTAATCCTCATAAGCAGATCAAACCTGAATGGCCAGAGCTCATAACCATAAATGTAGCTAAGAAGTTCCTATTACATTTGCTATGCTAGAAGCCAGATCTTTGCTTGAAAAAATTAACAAGACCTTTAGCAATATGTGATATGATATTTTATTCCCTATAAGAAAGAATAATCAAAACATTCTCATTCACTAGGAACAGAAATTCATCTTTCTGCTATAGCCATACTACGTTAACTTCCCTGTGTTTTGTTTTAATATAGTACAGTGGAGCTGGGTAATTCAGGTGTCCTACAAAAACAAAACAAAACAAAAACAAAATCATAACTGTTGGGTGGCAAAAATAGCTGAGTGGTATAAGCACCTGTCTGGCAAGCACAAGGTCCTGAGTTTGATTCGTGGTACAAAAGCAAAAACAAAAGAAAACCTAGATAGCCTGCAAACTACTCTACTTCCTTTTATATTGATAACATCATGTTAATCAAACCAGTTGAAACAGAACAGACAATTCTATGTGAGGCTTTGGTGAAACACATGTGAACAGAGAGTGGGACATAAACTCTAAAATGACAAGATGGAGCACTATCTCAGTAAATATTGTAGGGAACTATTTGCCCTGTATATGGAGGCACATTAGGGGCTAGAGTACAGCTCAGTGGCATAAGTGTCTGCTTGGCAAGCACAAGGTCTGGAGTTCAATCCCTGGTACTGCACAGGCCAATGTGGTAAACGAAGTCCTGTCATCATTTTGTCTGAAACTGACTTCTGGCAGAAAATTAGACTATGTCACACCAAAACCTTCAAAGTATGGGATAACCAAGTTGCCATAACTGCTCGTCATGAGCAGTGTAATCTAACATTCACGTAAGTATAAAGTCTGGTAAGACCACCATCATTTCACCGGAGAAACAAATGCTACCCATGTAGAATCAGAATCTAATATCATGATGACAGAGTCCAAAACATGTAAATCACTATTGTTCAAAAAAATCCTTATCATCCCAGTTAGGATCTTGTGACTGAAAAAGAAAAAGACCAAGTGTAGCTGGCTTGTACATGGGCATATGAGTACTACTCCTATAGCCTCATTTAAGGACCACCTTAAAAGCAGAGGAAAAAAAAATCTTCCCCAAAAATGGAGAGGGAAGAATAGGAAAATTGACAGAGGAGAAAAGGGAAGGAGAAAGGAGAGAGGAAGGCGAGGGAAGTAGGGAGGAAGGCGGGGAAAGAGACAGACAGACAGAACAAACATGCATATTTGCAAGGCTAAATAGCTTGAATGACTGTCCCAGAATCTGGACATCTAAAAGTAGAGAAAGAGGAAGTTCAGGATCACAAAACATTGGGAAAGATGACTATGGGATACATTATGGGAGTCAACACCCTGAGTTACATGGCTAGACTATGCCCTGCACGGATGAGGTACTGAACAACTATGTGGAAGGCTGCCATGTAGCACAACAGGGATGAAAAAGAAGCCACAGAGGCAAGGATGGAATGTCTGAGCGATCTATTAGCATATGCTCAAACTCAGTGGAATTGCTGTATGTATCAAGGGCTCAGTCATACAGTACACACAACCATTAGCAATAGAAACAAATGCATAGTTCCCCCAAAATACTCATTAATAAGATGAAGTAAGCTTTGGTAACATATTGTTTATTTTTTATTTGCTTTAGAGAGGGATTCTAAAAGAGATAGAAGTTCCTTTTCCCAGGAACAGTGGCACACACCTGTAATCTCAGCACTCAGGAGGCTGAGGTAGGAGGATAGGTGCAAGTCTGAGAGCAGCTTGGGCTACAAAAGTGAGCTCAAGGCCAGCCGAAACTGCACAGTGAGACCCTGCCTCAAAAAGACCAATATATATATATATATATATATATATATATATATATATATATATATATATATATTTACACTTAGAGATTAAGGCTGCATTATTGATTGCATAAGAGTTTAGAATGTATTTGAGCCACTGACCTGAGATTCCTAAAAAAATCAAGAGCCAATAGCTCACTTGATAAGCAAAAGACAGATATGCCGGTGAAAACTTCACTGTTCCAAGAGCAATTGCCAAAGCCATTAAGGGGAAGATGAAAATGAAAATATATGCTGGGCACTCGCTGGTCTCCCCAGTGGTCTCTTGATTCTCCCTTACCCAATTCCATAATGACTGAAACAGTGCAGTGTCTATGAACCATGAAGAGACAGAAGTTTGCATGTCCTCCTCAGGTAAGTTATTAAGACTAGCAGAAATGCTAGATGAGTTTAAGAGGACTCTACAATGGAAAACAGGAAACAAAGCTGCAGCTGAAGTTTTGGAATAGTTGTAGTCTCACTGCTAGAAATTGTAATTTATCCAATTAGCTTTCCTATTTTCCCAAATGAATGAGACTAACCAGTATCCTAGTATGACTTTTCCCAACATTTATCATAAGAAGCAAGGAGATGTGAATGGAACACAGGGAGAACTTGTCTGCTATGGTGGTACACCATCTGGATTTCCTTTCCAGGGCTGTCACACTCATTCCTCCTGCTGGGGAAAGTGTTGGTGGCTGATGGCACCTGACCCAAGCTGTCCCTGGTTTCTGTCTTCAGCTAAATGGAGGCACTTCACTTAAAGGCATGCCCTTCTCCAGGGATAGATGATCTAAAGAGTGACTCCACTCTCACAGTTTTCTCTGGGATCTTAACGGCTATGTTGTGGCTGTATTGGAATTTATTCTTCTAACCTTCACATAACAGCATTGCATTGTAGTGACACTAATGATAACATTAGTTCGGTGGTTACATCTAAACAATTTTAGCTATTACATTATATATAGCTGTTACTGTTATACTGACAACTAAAAGATATTTTTAAAATATACCAGAAGGATTACATGTGTATGAAAAATATATATATATATATATTTCTGTATTTTGTGTGTACACAGCCCTCATTGGAGGGGAATTCATTTATCTATAAAAAAGTAAGAAATATGAAACAAGAGCCAGACATTTGGGTTCACTGTAAAACTCAACAGTGCTTCCATTTTCCTGATGTAGGGCATTAAAAAAGGATATACAGGGGCCAAGGAGATAGCTTGGCAGTCTAAATGCTTGCCTGGCAAGCACAAGGACCTGGGACTGATCCCCAGTGCCACATGCATGCCAGCCCTGTGACAAGCCAGCCACTGAAACTGGGCATGGTGGTGGCATACAACTGTAATCCCAGTTCTGGAGAAGAAGGCTAAGACAGGAGAATTAATTACAAGTCTGAGCTATTCAGCAAGACACTGCACCAAATAAATTAATAAAGTATTTTTTAAAAAACCAAAAAGATATAGAGCTAAAACACTCCATGTTTACAATCAGTGTGTGATGTTATCAGTTTTTATTAATCTATCAAGATTTCTACATTATGAATATTTATTTTTATCATGCTCTCAATATATTTTATGTTCCTGCAGAATTCATTTCTGATCTCAAGGTACCATACAGCCATGTCCTAACCTTTTTTATTTTAATTATTTTTAATAAGAAATTACAATGTGACAGTTTCAAAACATGTTAGTAGTACATTTACAATAATTAAGAAAATGCATATTATTGTCCTCGTTGTAGTTATACAGGGCACAGGGTGTACACATGATAATTTTTCTAATGGTTATTGCTACAATAGATTTCTTCTCTTTGATCTAAGAGAAGGTAGTTGTATACATAGTCCAATGTCCCATAATTATAGTGTGTTACTGGTAAAACTGGCAATGTTGGAAGCTATTGATTTGAGCCTTTTACAGCTCAGCATACTAAACTTCCTTTACATTTTTTTTTTTTTTTTTGTCTTTTTTGAGACAGAGTCTCACTATGCAGTTCAGGCTGGCTTTGAGCTCACTTTTGTAGCCCAGGCTGGTCTCGAACTCGCACTGATCCTTCTGCCTCAGCCTCCCGAGTGCTGGGATTACAGGCGTGAGCCACCACGCCCGGCTACTTCCTTTACATTTTATGTATCTTGTTTAAGTTTTTCTGCTGGGTGGTCAAGGGCAAGGTAAAGCAAGACCTGTATAACAAAACATGTATTTTTCGTATCTTTCAAGGTCAGCCAAGTCCCCTCAGGATTTACTTTGGAACCATGTACAGTGCTTTGTAGAACTGTTGTCATTGTCAGCCATCTGGATGAGTCATGGCCATTGCTTGACCAGTTTGCTCTCTGTGAAAGCCCGTGTTTTTTCTAGTTGTCTCCCCAAAGCCTGATGCAATCATGGGGCATGGCTTCTATAGATTGAGACTTGATTCATGATCCCTGAGATTGTATTTCAGTACTGATGGGATTATCAGTCTGAGTAAGGCTGAGACTATGGATGTAGTCTAGGGCAGATATCCTAAGGTGGAGAGCCTGAATGTAACATAAAGACCTACAGAGAGACAGACTAAAGCTGTAGCTGTTGCTCTCTGCTACCCTGTTTGGTTGGCTACCTCTGCCACCATTTTGTTGCTGTTCTGCCACCATGAACTGGATGCTCTCTGCACTGTTCCACTCAGCCTTGGGCTAGCCAAATATGGACTGAAACCTCCAGTAACTGTGAGCTAAATAAGCCTTTCCTTCCTTCATTTTGAGTGTTGGGTATTTCTCCCAGCAACGAGTAAAAAGTAACTAAGACAGCCCAGGAGAATGTTTTCTCTCCAGGTGACTCTCCTTAGGGACACTGTTTACCTTCAATACCTTTCCTCTGTGGTCCCTTAAACTCCTTGAAGAGAAAATTTGGGAAACCACTGAGTTCTAGGATATTACAGCACAGGTTCTGTTCTGTTCTGAGTCCTCGCTGACCTTGAAGGGCTAGGGCCAAAATATTGGCTATCCTTGCAGTCCTTTTTTAAATTTGTCTAATTTGTGGTCTGTAAACTTACATACTTAGCCTTCCAGAAGAAAAGCTTAGTGATACCATTACTGTGAAAGATGGGTGCTTGAGCTTAGTATCACTGTCTGTCTTTCTGGGGTGAATGACCTCTAGTAGGGAACCTCCAAATGATATAGGAAAAAGTGATCCCCAACCTGAAAAGTACCTGGGACGAGTTCGTGTTCTTTAAAACAAAAGAATGAATTTTAGGAACAAATGGAGGTAATGAGAACATATTTACTGAGAGAAAGAAAGCTTCTGTCTGAGAGAGAAACAGGAGGGGGGTCCCCAGTGGGTGTCCCCATTATCACTGTCTCTCTGAATATCAAATATTGTCCTAGGCTTTCGACCAGCAACAATCTGGCACCTTGTCTATAGCTTAGGCTGATTGAAGGGCAAGGTGAATGAGAAGGCTTCTTTAGCTGAGCAGACTCTCCCTACAAATACCTGGATGAGCAAGCCATCCAATGTATGTAGCAAGATTTTCTGCAGTCCTTGCACTATTTGTTATTTTGAGACAGTATTTTTTGTTCATGTTGATTGCTAAACATCTAAACTTTAAATGGGCAGCCTCAGAGGAGGGCACAGTGGCACAGGCCTATAAGCCTAGCACTTGGGAGGCTGAGGCAGGAGGATCTGTGTGAGTCTGAGACCAGCCTGGGACTACAAAAGTGAGTTCAAGGCCAGCCTGAGGTACACTTCAAGACCCTGTCTCAAAAAGACAAAAATAAATAAATAAATAATAAAAAATAAATGAGCAGCTTTATTGAAAAATTTGTTAATTATTTTCTTAGAAGATGGAAAATGAAGTAGCAGAAAGATCTCATTTTATCCAGCCCACAACACACCTGTTATTTGTCTTGAAACTAAACAAAACCAACAGAAGGTTCCATAATAGCTAATATTTATATGCCAATGTATAGCTTAGAAGCTCCCCTTAAATACACTTATTACACTAAATCTTTGAGAAAATTACCTATTGCATGTGGAAAGGTTGAGCAATACTATCTAAGACTATTCTTAAATGCATTCTATATTTTAATACATTTTTAAATCTCTGTAAGAAAGCCAAATGAGGCTTAGAGATGGGGTACAAATACATTTCCTATACTAGATGAATGTTTTATGGTCAAATATCAAATGAATGATTAATGCCTAGCATCAGCTATCAATATACACTCAGGGAAAGTGTTATGTGAGTGTCAACATTTCTTTAAAGGATAAGAGATGCAGAGGTACAGACAAACAAACATTTATTCTCTCTCATGTTTTTCAAGTAGTAATTTTTTTGATTATTTGGTTACATTTATAGCCAAATATGCTAAAGTTAACAACTACTTTGAGAAAAATTGGTTCTGTACCTTCTTAGATAAATTAGCTGCTTACAAAGAAAAATATTCTAAGAAAGCTAATAAAATAACTATCACCACAATATGAATATGTGTCCAAAACCCTCATTTGTGCATTAGTCATCTAATATTAATGATGGTACTCTAAAATGAAATTTGGACCTTTAACAAGCATCTTAATTTGTAGAAGGAAAACTAATGACTTATTATTCAATTTCAATCTACTAACACACTAGCTTACTACTTGGAATTGGTGCTTCTAATTATTGTCAGGGCCCCTGAAATAACTTCATTCCACATTAAATACCATTGAATATTTCCATTACAGTAAGTTGCACATGCTAATAGACAAAAATGCAAATTAATTGACCACAAGCGACTAGTATTGAGTTAAGAATATATCCATTAAGTTTACTTACCTCCTCTTTTACATAGTTGCTTAGGTGTTATTCTGCTGACAAATTAAATTCTAACAGATCTTGAAGTATTAAGAAATTATACATTTTTTCAATGCTTTATATAATTCTACTGTAGTTATTACATAAGAGCCATCATTTAAAAACACTGGCTGCAGTAGCAGTCAATACACAAATGTTTGGAGATATATTATACAATCTTGCTTTTTTGGATTTCTAGGCATTTTTCTCATTTTTAAAATAGAAAACTCATGAAATCAAGTCCAAGACACTTTTGATTTTATGTCTTAATGTGCATGACAAGACTTAAATCCTTTTACTAATTCCAGGCTATATGATATACTGCCTTAATAAAATGTTTAAAATCGAGCATCATTTTTAATCAGTAACCTTTTCCAAGGAGTAGGCAGATAATTGATAACAGCTCTCCCTTTTATAAGATTCTAACCAATATATTTCACCTACCACATTGGAATTCTATTCTGTTACCAGTGCTGGAGAGAAAAAAATAAGCCCAGCATTAGAAAATTTGTAATGTTAATATCAGAAACACATTCCATATTTATTTCTTTTAAAAAAAACAGAAATATTTTCTCACTTCCCTGGTAAATTTACATTTTAAGGAATATTTAAAATATCATTTATTTTATTTCTGATCATACATTTTTAACATGGCCCTTCTCATTTCTTCCCTTGATAATTTTTTTCTATCTTCATTTATATTTGGTGTGAAATCAAACACACTCACAAATGGTAGATTCTTCTTCTATAGGTGCACTTCCCGCTCCAAAGCCCTCACTTCCCTTGTTCAGTAGTGGCTATTTTTGATGATCTTCTAATGTAGACATGGTGAAGAAATTCAATGCCCTCTGACAGCCACCAGGGTGAATAACCAGAAGATAGCCCAGATTTTATCTTAATTTGTGTTCATGCTTTGTTCTCTATTTCCTGTCCCCAGCCCATAGATAATGCTTTACTCCTCCATTCAATTACCAAATAAAACAGTCTTTTACAATGTAACTGTCACCTGTCCACACTCCAATGTATTGGAGAGCAACCTGAGGATTTTTATTTTTATGCCAACAATATTTTAACTGATGTTTACTGTGTTCCAACTCATACTACTGATCTTTCTTTCCTTTCTTTCTTTCTTTCCTTATTTCTTTCTTTCCTTATTTCTTTCTTTTTCTTTCTTCCTTTCTTCTTTCCTTCTTTCCTTGCTTTTCTTTCTCTTCTTTTTCTTTCCTTCTTTTTTCCTTTTGTCTTTTTGAGACAAAGCCTCACTATGCACGTTCAGACTGGCCTTGAGCTCACTTTGTAGTCAAGACTGGTATTGAACTCACAACAATATTCCCGCCTTAGCCTCCTGAGTGCTGGGATTACAGGTGTGTGCCACCACACCCAGCTTGATATTTCTTACTCTTTTGAAACCTGACATATTTTTATCTGGCAATTCACTTAATAGTAGACTTGCAAACATAAATACTCTACCATTTGGAAAGACCTCTTAGTCAATATACCAATCCAAGACCTTGCACCTCAAAACACCCTAGTGAACACAAACAACACCAAGAAAAACAAATCTGTTTTCGGCTTTCACAAAAGATAAATAGATTTTGTGTGTGATAGATCAACTGAACTACTTAGCTTACCCTCACCATGACTCGTATGATGTAGGAACGTGTTTCTGATGTATTTGTAGTGTCTTCAGTGTGCGGCAGGTTCTCCTCTGCATACACAGGCTTGTGTGAATGTGTAGACACATTCTGACAGAAGCAGGCAACTGTGCATTGGGTATTACAGTGTGAGGTACACACCGTCATTCATGGAATCCTCTATACTACCGTGATTTTGATTTTGTCTTTATCTATAGGAAACCACACATTATTTCTCATGCTTCAAATGTATTTTAGAAACAAATTTTCCTATTTATTTGAAATAAGCCATGACCTCAATATATTTAGATTAGATTTACTTTATTTCCTAATTCAGTAAACATTATAAAGGGAGCAGCTAACTGTATGTTAAAGGCTAGGTTGAAATCTCCTTAGAATTATGTAGATATCTACCAACAACAGATACTGGCTCAAACAGGTTGTTGTTTGTATTTCAGTGAGAAGTAGATGGCAATAGTTGCCAAGAGTAATTTTTGGTCCCCAGGCAGTGTTCAGGCTAACGGTGAACAGCTGGGCCATGAAGGCCCACAATGTGCCTCAAAACACAGTGACCACTTATTGTCAAAACTTAAAACAGAAAGGGCTATGTTCATCCCACAATGGTCAGCTCATGGCTTAATTTATGTCTCTAGCTGGCCTCTCTACCATCTGTGCATGGAGCATAGACTGCATCTCTGAGGAAATGGAGTGGCATTATTTGAAGATCTGATCAAATAGCCTAAAAAAAGTAATCTATCATCTATAAAGAGGAATGTAAGACAGTAACAATGGCGTCCTGTTGTGCCTTCAGATTTTTGTCTTCATTTCTTTTGCTTTCTTTCTCATCCAGTGCCAAATACAATGCACACAAAAGTATCACTTTAGGACTCTATCACGTAGATGTAAAAAGAACAATCAATCAAAAAAAATTTAAGCTGTCTCTAGTGAGGAATCAAAAGGCATTTCTGCTGAGAAAGTCCTTGTTTCCTTATGTTCGCACAGACTTAAATAAATCAGGGACCAAGTAGAGCACAACATACCACTAATGTAGCAATATTTTTTGCACTGGGAGCCTCCTACTTTAAATGAAAATGAATACCTATGCTCAGTTTATTGAGGGAGCTGAACTACAAATATAAGAAAAACAAAACCAATCAAAATAAAAGAGTAACAGTAAGACAACTTTATTTTCTCCAATTATCGATTTCAAAGTACATCCTCTGAGATCTAAATTCCCACTCTTCCCAACTGGAGACAGTCATCTGGCCCTGACCCTGACATCACCTTAAAATACTTTAAAATCTTCAAGTATCCAGAAAACAAACAACAAAATTACAGTGTTGATACACACACACACACACACACACACACACACACACACACACACTCCATCTTGTGGAATCTACCAAAAATTTACAAGTGGTAGATAGAGCAAAAGAAAAAAATGAAAACAAAAAAGAATATATATATATATCAACTACACACAATGAATGTACTGTAAGCATATACTAATGAGAAATTGAGCTAACATTGGACTTAAAGTTTCTATCCATCTCTCAAAGCAGCCCTGAAACACGCAAAAGGGCTGTGGTATTGTCTGTTGCTGGTTTACTTTGTGTCTACTTTGTCCCTCTGTTTAGGGATTCCCAGGGTTAGAAAAGTAATTACGGATTTGGAGTGAAAAATAAAGACTGATTTTTCAGCTTGCGGTCTCAAAATTGCACTGTCACTGAAAACATGTCCATGCTTAATTACTTATAGGGCAGCAGATTAGTGTCTGCAAAGACATCCACTTTGGGAATTCTTCATATGGCTATTCCTGAAGTCAGTGAAGTACCCTCCACCTGATCTTCTACCCTGGGTGCCAACTCAGCCTCCTGCTTACAGTATCCCTCCAATTCCCTTTGCTTGGTGCATGATAGCAGCTGGGCCTATGGGACCGCATCTCATCAGGAACATTCAGCCCTGGCTTTGGTAAATGGAACTCACACTGTGTTTTTCCCGTAGTTGGACTCTCCTTTTGCTTACCTATGCAATGAGTAACTTCAGATTCTCTGTAGCCAGAGTATACCGTCCTCTGTTTCCTATGTTTGCAATTCTTGGTACACACACACACACACACACACACACACACACACACAAACACACATAAAAGAAGCTCACTTATTGTCCCAACAATTGGGCTTTTGGAAGAGGTCAAATACTATGACAGTATCCAGCCTTATGAACTGCAGAATGTCTGTGGGCAGTTGGAGGAGGTGATTGCTGGGCTTCAGCAATTGGTGTCAAATGGTTACAAGGTGTGTTCAGTATGTGTCCTAGAACCAGTTAGTGACTTATCTCACATTTTTCTGTGCTTTCTGGCCTTAGCTAGACCTCTTATTCTATGAAATGTTAAACATCCAATGTTAGCTTACACATGGCCCTATAAATTGTTGTTAATGATACAAATCATGGTTTTTGAAACATGATTCAGATTAGAACCATTAATTTTAGTTTGTTATCTCCCATTTGTACACCACTTGCTCTTCAGAAGAGGATTTACTTACTCACATAGTGAAGTTATACTAATAGGCACAGCATGTTAAATGAAGGGAAAAGGAAGCATCCAGGAGAGAAATTGCGCTCCTGGAGTAAGGTGATGGTTAAATTCCTAGATGGCTCCCTGGGTTGCTTTGCTCATGTAATACCATACTCTATAGTTGGCTTTATTTTACATCAATCAAGAAAAAGGTGAAAGCTCATCTTCACAGACTCTATTATCAGTATCATCAAGTACTGGGCCAAGGTACAGAAACCATATGGATTTAATGGGCACAATTTAAAATAATAAAAGTCAAAGGAAGACTATGTCTGATATAGTATTTCAGTTGTTTCCTATTAAACTGGCTGCAGTCACAGGCTGACAGCAGTGAATCATGTCAAAGAGAGAATGATATAAAACAGTTGAAATTGGCCTAAGATAATGTGAAAGCTTTTCAGAAAGTGATAATGTATAATAAGTAGCATTTGGTTTTATGTAAACGACTACTCACATTCTGCTTTCTAACTTTCTTTTCTGTTTCCTTTTTTTTTGGTACCAGCGGTTAAACTCAGGACCCTGTGCTTGCCAGGCAGGTGCTTATGCGGCTAAGCCATCTGGTGGCTATATAGGCACCTGCCTATATTTATCCTCCTCTGACCCCAACATAAATAATGTTATTGTGGACATTTTGTGTGTTAGATCTAACAGACTTATGCTAATTTTCAATATATCATCATATGTAATTTTCAAAATACTTCAAAACAAAGAAATAACCACCATGTTAATTATTCTAACAATGATAGCCTATCAAAATTTGCTTAAAACAATAAAAAATAGGTTTCCTTATAAGTGATGATTTTGTCTGCTTTAATGCAATTTCCAGATTAAAATGAAATCTAAATATACATGCAAGGTCCTTATAAGTATATGTGTTATGTTTATGTAACTACCTATTTTATAAGCTATCCTATTGTTTATGATGATTTATTTCAAGTAAATGATGAACATTTATTGCAAGTAGATAAAATGCATATAAAATTTGCTGAAAATAATGTTTCATCAACACATACACATACATAACTTAATTAGATCATTTCGTATTCATTTAAAACATAAGGGAAGCAACATGAACTGTAAAAGGAGACCATAGGTGATGTTGGCCACCATTTCCAGGGCTCCACTGTCCTTACCTGGCTTAGGGACAATGAGTTGTGCACTGGCCTGGGCATTGCCAGCCTCGTTTTCAGCCACACACTGATAAAAGCCTTCATCAGATTTGACAACCCCTAGGATCCGTAAATTGCTTCCTCCCTAGGACAGAAAAGCAGGTAAAATATTTGAAAAAAGCAAACACGAAAATAAAATCCTCAGAGTAATAAAATTAACACGGACCAAAGTTGAATAAAATATGACTAAATAAACAAAAAGTGAACACATCAGGTCCTGAACCTCACAGATGTCTTAGGTTATCTGGAAAATGTCATGCATTCTGATACACTTTTCTGAATTTGTGGGTATCAGTTCAGACTAGTTCTGCAATGAAAATGTCCTCATAAAAATACATATCATGCTTAAGATCTAAATAAGCAAAAGGAAAGTTTCTTATTAGGTATGGAAGAAACAAAAATGAGTTCTGAAAGAATCCCCATTCTTTTATTTATTATTGTAGGAAACCAGGTTTAGTAGCTTCTCAGGATAACAAAGTAAGACATGACAAAATAAAATAAAAGCAATAATATTTGAAAATTTAAAAGAACAACCATTGACTTTTATTTATTTTCAGGAAATGTTTACCTATCCAGTGTCAGAAAATCCTTTTAAAATAATAATTGCTGTGACATATTCTTTATAGGGCTAATGGTGGGAGTATGGTGGAAATTGTAATCTATGACATTCTTATTTGCTCTTGGAACTATTTCACACCTTTGGCAGTCTATATATGAAATATGACAACATTAATTCCTTTTTTATATAGAATGAACCACCATCTTTTTCAAGGATGATAAAATGATCTGGAGATAGCATTTAATTAAAGAATGCGGTTTATCTTCTATATTAGTGTAAGAATTAGCTCAGTAAGAGAGAAGTGTTAAATCACTTCCCTAAAGTCATTAAGAGATAAATATTACCTCATAGGGAATTCTAATTGTTTTTAGTGTCTTGTAGTCAATTCTCAGCTGATGTAAAATTCTCAGATAAAGCTGCTGAGTTCTAATTAACAATTCTCATTTAAGTTATTATTTGCACTTAGTTTTAACATGTAAAATATACAATTGCTCTTGAATTTCCAGAAGTAGTGAAAAATATTTTTAAGCACAATTTAATTTGACTAGGGTACATACATTTACTTTTTACATTAAGAAAAGAAACATTTAAATAGGTTTGCTGAAATGAGTCATGCTGGGAGAAAGATTATTCAAACTGTAGGGGGAAAAAGTGCTGCATTTTATCATGTTTCCATAGGATATGCAGCAATTTCCTTTATATGCGAGTAAAATATATTGTAGAAATATGCAACACTTTGAAGTTACCCAATGACAGGTCATTTTCAGTTCAGTGGTATTGGAAAGAGCATCACATTTAAAGGAAGTAATGGATTGGTGTGGCATTCAAAGGTTAAATTTTTCCACTTTTTACTCTATTCCCAACCAATTAAATGCATGCAGCTAAAATTGAAAAATGAGTAGTGATGAGAAAGGTGATAAGCATATGATTTATTGATTTATTCCTTTAAATGTTATTGTGTGGCAAAATGCATACAAAAGATTATGAAAGCTAGTGAAAGCCACCTGATTTTAGAGGAAGCTTTTTAGTAGTAAGAGCTAGCATAAAGGCTGAGGAGAAGCTGTGCTTGGTCTTGCCAGATGCTGAATTCTGGAATATTCTGCCAGAGATGTGACTTTTGCAAGAGCTTCTCTTTGACAGAGTCATTTTGTATCTTAATCATAAGACAAGTGGACGAAAAAGTCTTTCTTTACCCTAAAGTTCCCTCATGTTTGTAAAGTGAGTTTTTACATGTCTGTTTCCCATCCTGTGTATTCATGTGTCTGCAATCAGAACCTTTGATCTGAAAGGACACCTCCAAAGGAGTTTCCCAAGAGCATTTTTCCAGTGAAGTACTCATTCTGCTGGCAATAGTACAGAGAAGCATGGCAGCCATGGAACACTCACTGTGCACCAGGACAATTCAGTCAACACAGGACTAGTATTTTACCCCCAAAAGATGGAGATATTGAAGTAAAATGTGTGGGGAACTACAAGAACTATGATTCCTGGCTTTTCTTTTCTAACACTGAAAGTTACAAGGCAATCTAAACTATAGATCTTTGTGGACTCTCTAATATTGTTGTGACCACTATCACTGTTCCCATCAACACTGCTTATACAAGTCAGCATTATGTGGAAAAATAACGAAGAGAAGTAGTCTCTATTATTAAAGTAAGATATCATAATTATAAATAATCTTATTAAAATGTATAATAAGTGGTAAAGGTCACAGTAGTAAGAAAATTCTGGTTTAATGTAGAATTAATTTAATGTAGATTGAAAATTATGTTCTATGAATACTTCAAAAGTCTGAGCCCCTATGTTTTCCTATGGTTTAAAGTCTTACTGTACAGAACAAGTAAAATGGATACTATGATCACTTTTGTTCAGGTTGACAATTCCATTCTAGAAAGGCATCTTCATTATTAGAAGTCTTTTTAACATATTTAAAAATATCCAACAGTAAATATCTCATCAGGGAAGGAAAACGAAAAGCAAACAACAAACATACTTGTCAACCTAATATGTAAAAGGATAATTACCACTATCTGAAAATAATCACTCGGAATGACCACATCTCCATTCTTCATCCAATTCACAGTGGGCATAGGCTTTCCAGAAACTGAACATTCAAACTCAATATCCATGCTTTCATAGGCATAGAGGTTGGAAGGGTGATTTAAGAACCATGGTGGAACTGTAAAGACAGAAAAAAAAGTGAATGAGTGAGGATGTGCACTTGCCTTTTGAGGTCTTTACTAAATCAAATACATTGTTGTTGAGTAGAGAATATTTGTAATTCAAATAACTCCCCAAACCACACCTGATTAGACAGGAACTACTACAGAATATATAACACCCATCTCCCCATGCCCATAAGTAGTTGCAGTAAATGGTATGTTCCAGGAAAGAAAGAAAGAAAGAAAGAAAGAGAGAAAGAAAGAGAGAAAGAAAGAAAGAAAGAAAGAAAGAAAGATAGATAGATAGATAGATAGATAGATAGATAGATAGATAGATGTTGGAAACAAACATCTACATAAGACTTAAAAAAGTGCAGTGAACATTCTAAACATCCATGTGTTGCCTGAGATTGATCTACTCATTGTAAGGTATATAATGCCATGGAAGGAATACCCACGAGGTAAAGAGAGCAAAGCCTATAGCAATGAGACACCACAGAGTGTAAAGTGATAACACTTAGTTTGCCTGTAATTCTAGAATTTTGTTACACTTTACTTAATGTGGTGGATCCATTTTTTACTGAAACTAGTTGTGTAATAAGGCAATAAAATGACTATATTATCTTTTTATATGGATACATTTCTATTATTCTAGATACTACCTATAACAAGTATATTACATCTTGTTATTATTTTCTCTGCATGGTATCTGATTCCTGATTTAATTTAATTTCTTAATTACCATAATGCTAGTTACTCTATGATGGAAGTTTGCAGTTGAGGGAAAATACAAATACAGAAAACACATCTTCGCTAATGAATCCCTCAGGTTTGGTTTCTTAAAACCATGCCTAGAAGACAAACTTTTAAAAAGCATTCAATAAAACTTAAAGCCACATCTTAGTCTACGTGCCACTCGAGAGCCAAATTAAGTTCAGGGTAGTAGCCATGACCTTGTTGGACACAGGAAATTAATAGGTATTTTCAGGCGCTATTTTCAAGATGAGGTTATGTTTTATCAGTGCTGTTAGTATGTTCAGTGACTAAGGTGTGCTACCTCTTGCTCATTTAGGGAACTGCATTTTCCTCTTTCCTCACAACTGGCAAAACTTTCCCCTGATGCCACAGTGAATATTAGAGCTATGATGGCTATCACCTTCTAGAAAAGTGGATCAACCAGTACAAATCCCAAAGATTTAAAACATCATTCTCTCTTTCTCTTTTGCCACACTATCCCAAATTACAACTAAACTTTACGCTTCTAGTATTAAGTATTTTTTTAAAAACATCTTCACAGGAGCAAATTAATTTAGATGTCTTCCCTGGTATGTATGTATGTATGTATGTATGTATGTACGTACGTATTTGTAGTTTAGGGAAGGGTTACAGGGTGTTCGGGGTCTCACTACTAGATTGGACCCCTAGTGATCCACCTGTTTACAGCCTCCCATGACAGGCTCGTGCCACCATGTCCAGTCTCAATTGCTGTCTTAGTTTGCCCTGGGGGCAAGGCCGGCACAGCAGGCCTGGGGATAAAACTCTGGCCCCTACACCTGCTTACAGGGGCTTTAACTCCCTGAGCTATTTTTGCCTGACACTAATATTCATGAGGTAACACCTGAAAAAGATAGGTAATTTGGGACCATTTTACCATTTCATACAGGGCTCAAATTATGTATTTACTATTTATATATATTTTTTTATTTTATGGACAAATGGTAAAACAAAATTTCGTTCAGAAAAATAGGAGAATAAAAATAGTTAATACATTGCATATTGTTATCTTTAATATAGTTATTCAGAGTACAGGTGATGAGCATTAACATTTCTGTAATAGATATTACTACAAACTTTCCTTTTTAGTGGACTGAGACACTGACACTATAATTAACTTGCACTTGTCCCTTTTCTCTTTTGTCTTTCCCTCTTCATCCTTGAAACTTTTTCTTTTTTGAACAATTTCTACTGCTATTACTAGCATAATGAGGCATTTTATGGGGACACCCACTTAGGAACCCCTCCTGTCTCTCTTAGATAGGAGCTTCCTTTCTCTCAACAAATATGTTCTGCTCATTAAAAAATAATGATAATGAGGCATCTTTTATTCTTTAGCTAAATTCACTGATGATAAAGCAAAAGACATCAGGAATATTTATACAATACACTCTGAGAAGTTATATAAGTTGAATCGTCTCAGTTTTGTTATCAGTTTTATTGCAGATTTTGGTCAAGTGTGACTTACTAGCCAGCAGTTATTGTTTCCTCCCAGAAAACAACATTTCCCGAGAAGTGCCAATGAACAATTTATTCGTCAAAGTACTTTGTATTTATTATTCTCACCACAATTGTCTGAGGCAGGATTCATAAAATCTACTTTACAAATCAAGAGATCGAGCTACAAGGTGTTTAAATAACTTTTCCAAAATTATACAGCACATAAGCTGTGGCACCAGACAGTCTGACTCCTGTCCATGTTTCCTCCCTGTCCATTTTCTGAACTATAATGCTTAATCTATTTTACTATTTAAAAAGTTTGGTGAAATGATGACCCAATCATGTTTCTGGTGTCTCAGGGATGATGGAGAAATTCAATTAGGGTCACTTAAAAAAATAGAACATTGTTATCTGTTCATTCTCTTCTATTATTCTATCTTTTCTGAAATAATGTCAACTCTATATCTGCCCTTTCTGAATCTTCACTTTCATAGTGATTTTGAAATCATTACTCATAAATCAGACCTTTTCAAAAAGAGGGTCACATCTATTAGGACATCTCAAAGTGATTTACTGATGCTCACTCATGTATCTATACACACACACACACACACACACACACACGCTTCTCTGTATGGCAGCGAGTGACAGAGGGAGAAAGTAAAGAAGGAGGAGGAGGAAGATGAGAGAACAGAAGTGATCATAGTCATGAGAAGGAGAATGATGTGCTGGCCCTAGCCCTAGGTGCACTGACCTGGCCACCACTGACACGGTGATGCACACCTGTAATTCCAGCATTGGGGAGGCCGAAAACAGGAGGATCACTACAAGTCTGAGCTGCATAGTGACACCCTATGCCAAATACATTTTTAAAAAGAAAAAGAAAAAAAAAAAGAAGAAAAAGAAAAGGAGAACACTAAATTTGTATTGAAGGGAACAAAAAGAAGGTCCAAGAACCCCAATCATGGATCAGGACTATCAGGGTTTTGATCCCAGCCTCTCTACTCACTAAAAGTACCTTTACTGTCCACATCTATAAGATAGCAGAGGTAGGGAACCTAACGATGTCAATGTATGAGTTGTTTCTATCTAGGTCCAAAGCTCTGCATTCAGGTTTAATTGCAGCATGGGCACTTTGCAATCAACAGGTGGATTCTGGGTTTCAATTTGGATACTTGTCTCCAATAGGTTGACCAACCTCTCCAAAATAGAACTAAGAATTGAGGGCAATGGTAGTTCATTGTGAGTGCTTCAACATGATACAGTGTTAAAGACAAACAGCAGAAAACACAGTTTATCACTCAAGCAAACATCATTGCACCATATACATCTAAAGAATCAGGAAAATATACATGAGTGTCTTTCCTGTTTGTGAGTGGTCTTTTTAAACTTGTGATTTCCTGATATTTCATTAGCATTTTCAGTTTATATTCTATACTTTCAATATAAAAATCTTGTGTTTCACAGGATTGGCATTATAGCTCAGCAGACTAAGTGCTTGCTTAGGGAAGCCCAGGGGCCGCGCATCATATGCTGCACTGGCCCTGCCCTCGGGAAATGGAATCCGGGTGGAAGCCTACAATCCCAGCACTTGGGAAGTAGGAAACAGGAGGATCACTGAGTCAGAGCTGTGCAGTGAGACCTTGTGCACGCACCAACCCCCACAACATTGTGCTTCACATAATACTATCTCTTAAAAAGAATTATTGAGATTAAGTGACTATAATTTTTGAAATAGTACTGTGAACATTCAGTTCTCCTAATTTCAAAAGTAACCTTTATTATTCTTCCAAAAATATATATAATGTAAAATTCACCACATAGATTCAAAAAAAAAAAAACAACAACAACAACAAAAAAAACTTGTTTACTGAGTCTAGCTTAATTGAGGCATGTAGTTATAGTGTTAAGGAAGTTACCAGATTGACTCAGTTATTCTTTCTGTGTTTCCAAGTATTTGCATGTATGTCAGATTTGGTCTATATTTTTAATTGTCTTATATTTCTTAGGCTTTAATTGTTACACTTAGCATTGCATTGGGTTTTTCCTGACATTTTAGTAACTCCATTTTTATATCAGCTTTTCCACCCTTCACATTATATCACAATATTCCAGAGATGAAATGTTTCTCTTACTTACATGAGCAGTATCCTCCAAGCTAAGTGGGTCTGTAGCTCCTGCATTGCTGCCTATTTTGGGCTGGATTATCTGTCATTAACAAGATCTGGGCTGAGACAAGGGCGAGTATCTCTCTTGATGGCTTAGTACCTGGTACAGTGTCTCATTTGCAGCAGAGGCTCAACAAAAATTTGCTGTTGATTTTAATAACTCAACAAAATGCACATTTTGACCCTCTCCTATGAGGATATTGGTCTATGGCAAAGGTTGAACAGTATCATGGAAACCATATTTATGCAAGATTAAATTATATACTAATGGAACATGTTAATAAATGTTTTAAAAACACTTAAATTTCTGAGTGTGGCAATTCTGAAAGAAGACTGGGAAATGTACTTCTTACTTTAGCATACTTCTCAGTAATCTTTTAAAGTTTATTAAAATTCTTCATCTAGACAAAGAGAATTAAGATATGTGACTTAGGGAAAGATCTTAAAATTATCTAAAAATATAAGCCTGAGTTAGATTAGGAATTAAGAAAAAATACTCTTCATCCTTGCTTTTAAGTAATATAAAAGGGCAGGTGCTATATAGCTCACTTGGTTGAAACACTTGCTTAGGAAGATGCACGGATGGAGGCTTGTGGTAGTTGATACACTGTGTCAACTTGAGGAAGCTTGGCTGGATGGGCTGTGCTGGTTCCCTGCCAAAGGGTGGCCATTCTGCAGAATGGGGAGGGCTTGTCCTGGGATGTGATTGGTTCCAGCCTAGGACCAGATGGGCCACCCCAGAGTGACTCAGCACAAAAAAGTAGATAAAAGAGTTGAGGGAGACTTTGTGGATGAGCAGAGCCCAGCCCGGCCCTGGCAGCTTCCTGCCTGGTGGCCCAGCTCTGCCACTTTTCCTTAGAGAAGTCCTCCTCTTTGGAGGAGCTTAATCTTCACAGCCACACCACTTGGGAGGAGCTCAGCACCGGCACAGAAATTGGAAGAGAGAGGCTTGATGGATGCCACAGCTGTTACTCTTCCTCTGCTCTTCATTGTTTTCTGCCACCTTGGAGCCTTTGGAGTATGAACTGAAACCTACACAAACTGTAAGCTAAATAAAACTTTCCTTCCTTCATTTTGAGAACCTGTACTTTAACATCCTGTAACTCAGTGGTGTCCTAAATTTTCTGCTCAAGAACATTATAGGGCTAAGGAGGAAAGGGATCAGCACTGGACAGTGTGCCTAAGGAGAGTCACCTAGAGAGTTTAACGTAGTCTTCATTATAAAGCCATAACACAAAATTATCTTACATATTTATCTCATAAAGCAAATAAGTTAACACTGGGTAGGGTTTTCTGTTTGGTGGTAGCATAAAATACAGTCCACAACAGTAACATTTGTCTTCCTATAACACATATGCCTCAAGAAATCAGTTTTTCCCATACTTTTGTCTCCATATACCTCTCAGTCTGCATTCTTTGTAGAAAGAACTTTCTTTCCTCAAGGATGCTTAACTATGGCATCCAATGGTGCCAAAATGTTAGCAAGGGATTTGCCAAATAACCCCAGGGAATCCATGCAGAGAATTCAGAACTCTCCTTCTACTTTAGGGCACATTCAAGAGTAAGGAAGTCATCTCAGATATGGGTCATAATACATGCAACTAAGTCTTCTGTGGTGAGTTCCTTTCTACCGCGTTCTCACGACCACCTTTAGCTGTCAATCATTTCTGAGAGCTCGCGGAAAAGTTCGTCTTCGTCTTTGTCAGGGTGCAGGTCAATCGCGTCTTCTAAGTTGGCTCTTGACATTTCCCATACTAATTTCTGAAAATCGTCGTCCTTAGGAAGCGGGGCTTCTCCTGCGGAGGCCGAGCTGGCTTTACAAGTGTCTGGGGCCTTTTGGGAGGGGGACAGGCCAGAAGC
>PVJA010022753.1:17625-33954 GCA_004027025.1 Myocastor coypus | reverse complement strand
AGGGCAGGGCTGGCGCAGCATGTGGAGCCGGGGATCGAACCGCGGTCCCTGCAGCCGCCCAAGCTTTCCTAAGCAGGCGCTTTAGACCACTGAGCCATCCTGCCGGGCCCCCAAAAATTTTTTTAAAAACTGATGAAGGGGCCTGGCAGGATGGCTCAGTGGTCTAAAGCGCCTGCTTGGGAAAGCTTGGGCGGCTCCTGGGACCGCGGTTCGATCCCCGGCACCACATGCTGTGCCAGCCCTGCCCTCGGGGCGGGCTGAGCCGGCCATAAAAATGAGTGAATAAACAAAGATTCTGAAACAAGAAAAAAATAAAATAAAAAATAAATAAAAATTCTTTAAAAAAAAAAAAAAAAAACTGATGAAAAGGTAGAGCTTTGCTTGAGTTTAATTACAAGATCTTTGTCTTAACCCAGCGCATTACAAGCAGGTCTTTCGTTGGCCTCCTCGTGCCCTTTCATGTGTTCCATATGATACAGAACCTCAAGAGACAAAGTACTTTTAGGTCCAAGTTACTTTCTCCAAGAACCTGCTATTTCTGATTTCATGTTTTCCATCTTAACAAGAACTTCAGCAAGTTAAAGGAACAAGAAGTTCCCATCCGTGTTCCCCCAGCAAACACCAATAAACAATGAGACGCAAAGCAGAACACCCCCACGGGAAGCCCAGGGTCCAGGCAGGAAGCCACAGCACCCCAAACACGTTTGCAACTGAGCACAAGAGTGCTGAAAGAGCTGAGAAAGGCAGCGTTGCCTTCTGCATGTCAGCCTGTCCCCAGACACAGTCGGGAAAGGTGCCCCCCCCACCCCGCCACCAGACTCACCTGAGCGCTGGAAGGCCTGGCACTGCTGGGAGAAGGTGGCTAAGAAACAAAGAAAGGAAGGAGGTAGCAGGCTGCAGCCAGCAGAGCTCTGCTAGATGGAGAAGCTGCAAGATCCAGGGTTTCCCCAAAGAGCCTGAGGAAGGCCTGGAGCACGCCTTCGAGGTCCAGGCCCAGGACAGCAGTCAGACGCCAGGTGGGCCCTGGTAAAGCAGAAAGAAAACAAAGTAGAGAAACCAAAAAATCCTGTCAGATCTCAGTATCACCACATACAAGACCAGAGAAGATAAAACCACAGAAAGACCTGAGCGGCTGCCAGAGTCTCTACCAGGATGGTCAGTGCCAGAGCCGGTTCATAAACTATGGGACAGGCAGTAGCTATATATTCAAATGCACAGACATCAACAAGGAAGGTGGATCTCTCCAAAGGCGTAGGGCAGTGTGACAAATTCACAGGAGCAAAATAAATCTCCAGCAACTGAACCTGGAGGAGGGACACAGATGGATTTCCTGACAAAGCCCAGTGAGTTACAGGTAAATGCAGGCAACCAAATAAAGCCAGGGACACGGCAAATGAGCAGTGTGAATACTGGGCTGGGAATGTAGCTCAGTGTAGGGCATTAGCCTAGGCCCTGAGTTTGGCCCCAGTACCATAAAAATAAAATATTTCAAAGGGAAAAAGGGAGGAAAAGAGACAGACACAGATAGACAGACAGACAGACAGACAGACACAGAGACACACACACAGAGAGAGAGAGAGAGAGAGAGAGAGAAGAAAAAGAATCTACAAAGGTGAGATTAAAAACAAAACCAAGAAAACCTAGAGCCAGAGTACAATAACTAAATTGAAAACAGTCCACTTTGAGACTATAAGACCACAAGAAATAATCAGTGCAGTCAAAGACAGATCTGTTGACGTGACCTAGCCAGGAAAACAAAAGGCATAAAGGAGTAAAGAAAGCAGGAGGGACTGTAGAACATCACTGAGCAAGCTCATAAAAGCGTGAAAACAGTTCCAAAGGAACAGAAGAGCCAGGCGTGGTGGCTCACGCCGGTAATCCCAGCACTTGGGAGGCTGAGGCAGGAGGATCGGTGCGAGTTCAAGACCAGCCTGGGCTACAAAAGTGAGCTGAAGGCCAACCTGAACTGAATGGCGAAATCCTGTCTCAAAAAGACAAAAATAAAATCAATGGATCAAAGATTTAAATATTAAAACGGTAGCATTAAATCTGATGGAAGATTGAATAGGTAAAACTCTTGAAGACATTGGAGTAAGCGAGGATTCATGAAGAAAATCCCAGTAACACAGGAACTATCACAAAGACCAACAACTGGGTCTCATCTTATTAAAAAACAACCTTTTGCATAGTAAGAGAAACCATTAACAGTGAAAAGACAACACACAGTGTGGGAAAAACATTTTATCAGACGTTTCTCAGATAGATTACTAGTTAGAATATATAAGAAACTCAAAAAACTCAGACCCTCTAAATTTATTTTTGTATATATTTTACATTATTTTAATACTTTATTTTTTTTAATAAATAAACTTTATTTATTTATTTTCTTGTTTCAGAACCTTTGTTTGTTTATTCACTCATTTTTATGGCCAGCTCAGCCTGCCCCAACAGCAGGGCTGGCACAGCATGTGGTGCTGGGGATCGAACCGCGGTCCCTGAAGCCGCCCAAGCCTTCCCAAGCAGGCGCTTTAGACCACTGAGCCATCCCGCCAGGCCCCTATTTTAATACTTTAAAGAGAGGAAAAAAGCAATAGAATGATACAAGATTTCAAAATAAGATAGGAAATTAACCGTGGTTATTATATTGCATATTGTTATCTTTGAAATAGTTGCTCTGATTATCAGTTACAAGCATGCAAAACTGATGTAATAACGTAAGCACTAACTTCCTTTTTTATTATTATTTTTAAAGAACACAAAATAGTGATAAAGGAAAAAATGGCATTGAAATGATACAAGATCTCACTATACAAAGTAACATGAATTCAACACTGGTTGCTGCATTACATGATGCTAGCCTCAAATTAGTTGTTCAGATTACCAGATATAAACATGTAGGTTTGTGTAAAAACAAAATAACAAAGAAGTTATAAGAAATTTAAAAGAGGAAGAATAAAATTGAAGCAAAAAAATCCAAGTATTCACTGCTCCTTTCAAAGGAGCAGAATTCGGCAAGTATGCAGACCTAGTTCTCCCTTCTCTCATGTGTCCTCTTCCTCATGCCAGGTTTTCCTTCCCGTTGAACGACTTCTTCCCCTTTCACAGCAGCTGTTGTATCTTTTAGATCTTCATTACTCTTCCAGGTTCTCTCACTAACAAGACAATACAATGTGTGCACACGTGGATCTGATTTATTTCATTTACCAATATAGTCTCGCGCACCCCCATTTATCTGCTAAAGCCTCAAATTTATCATTTTTTATCCCTCATTTGATGGGCATTTGGGTTGTTTCCAAGATTTAGCTATGACAAACTGCGCTGCTATAAACACGGGTGCACTTATATGGCTATGGTATGATTTCAGTTCTTTTGGGAAAATACGAAGGAGGAGATATCTCCAATCCTGGCCTTTGAGGAATCTCCACACTGACTTCCATAATGGTTGCACCAATCTGCACTCCCCGCAACAGTGGAGAAGGGTGCCTTTTTCCCCCAGCCTTTCCAGCATTTGTTACTGGTTGACTTTTTGGTGACAGCCATTCTTTCCGGCATAAGATGGGATCTCAGTGTTGTTTTAATTTACACCTCTGACCGACCAGTGATGTTGAACATTTTTTCATATATTTATTTATGATCTATATCTCTTCATTCATGAAGTGTATGTTCATTTCAGATGCCCATTTTTGGATTGGGTCTCTGAGTTTTGGAGGTCTGATTTTTAAAAACTTAATTCTTTATATGTTCTAGACAGGGGTCCTTTGTCTGGGGGCAGTCTGCTACTATGGTGATTTCTTGTAACATGCATAAATTTTTCAGAAAGACGAGATTCCAGTTGTTGATTCTTTTAAGTATTTCCCATGCAGTTTGATTTTGGCCGATGAACTCTTTACCTACCCTCATGTCCTTAAAGTTTCTACCTACTTTCTATCTCAGATTTAGTGTTTTAGTTGTAAATCTTTGATCCATTTTGACTAGTTTTGTGCATGGTGATAGGCACGGGTCTATTTGAAGGCTTTGGCATGTGGGAAGCCAGCATTTCCAGCACCACGTATTAGAGGCTTTGTTCCGATGAACATGCTTGGTCCCTGTGTCAAAGATAAGCTGGCTGGTGTGCTTGTGTCTTCCATTGATCGACAGGGTGTTTGTTTTGTTTTGTTTTGTTGCCAGTAACATGCTGATTTTATCACAGTAGCTCTGTAGTATAACTTCAAGTCAGGGACTGTGATGCTTCCGGCCTTTCCTCTATTACCCAGGATTGCTTTTGGTACTCTAGATCTCTTCTGGCTCCAGATAATTTTAGGAATGCTTTCTCTAGATCTGTGAGGTGCACTAAGGGAATTTTAACTGAAATTGCATCAAGTCTGTATAACAGTTTGGGAGTAGGGCCACTTTCACAATGTTGGTTCTTCCTATCCACAAGAAGTACCTTTACATTTTCTGAAATCCTATTCAATGTCTTTTCTGAGTACTATAATTTTTGCTGTATAACTCTTTTGCTTCCTTTGAGAGAATGATTTTTAAGCATTTCATTTTTGGGGGTGTTAATATGAAAGGCATGGTTTCCATAATTTCTCTGTGCATTCATTGTTTGTATGTAGAAATGCTACTGATTTTTGGGTGTTGACTCTGTATCTACTACACTAGTGAATTTGGCTATTAAATCTCTAACTGTCTTGCATCTGAAATAGACACTTCTCAGTTGAATACTTAGAAATGGAAATACATGAAAATAATGATCAACATCACTGGTTATCCAAGACAGCAAATTAAAACAAATGCTGAGATTCCATCTCACTCCAGAAGGAATGGCTATTATCAAGAAATTAATCAATAACAAAAGCTGGTTGGACTGTGGGGGCCAAGACACCCTTCTCCACTGTTGGTGGGAGTGTAGACTGGTACAACCATTGTAGAAGTCAGTATGGAGAGTCCTTAAAAGGCTAGGATGAGAGATCACATTTGATATTGTGTTGGTAACTTCCCAAAAGAAAAGCATCATACCATATGCACGTTTATAGTGGCAGTTTGTAATAGCTGCATCTTGGAAACAGGCCAAATGCCAATCAACAAACAAATAGATACAAAAGATGTTTTTTAATGAGGTACTACTGTGCCACATAGGAGAAGCTTGTGACATTTCTAGGTAATTGGATGCTCCTGGAGACCATACTCATTAAGTGAACTGGATGATCTGTAAACACTGCATGGTTTCTCTGGTGAGAAACTGAAAGTGTAAATAAGGACAAAAATGTATGACTAGTATTGTGTAATAGGAAGATGTTCAAAGGGAAAGAGGAACTTAGGAAGGTGGGGGAAGACAGGGAAAATGGGAAGGTGAAAACAAAGCTTTTGTAAATGAGGGGAAAGGGTTGGAGGGAGGGGTAGAGGATTGGGCAGAAAAAAAGAATTCAATTATATTACATGCAGTTAAAAATTCTCTAAGATTATGATCATTATGTATCCCTAAAATGTACCAATACAAATTATTTGCTTTGGAAAAAAAAAGACAAAAATGTGCTTTGACTGAATGCTATACAGCTAAAGGCCCTCCCCACCAAGAAAAGAACCGAATGCTGTATCTGATCAACTTCTTTCTTTCTCACAGGGGCACAAGTTATGTATTCTAAACCCACTTGTTGTCTTTTAGTGTTGAGCAAATAAGCATGCAATTAGCACAAAGGGGCCACACTTGAGCTACAAATAAGCAGACACAGAATGAACCTGAAGGTACTAGTCAGTATAACCTCATGATTAACTTAGATTTTCAAATAATTATAGAGATGTGCACCTATATATTAGCTAATATAGTTCTCACCCAGCTCAGACACAAACAAGGCCTAGAGGCCATCACCCTCCAGCAGCAGAAGCTCACTCAAGCTCAGACAACAGCAGCTAAATTCCATTCTCCACTGAAAACAATCAACTCAGTCTATGGCTACCTCTGAAAGGAAGATAGTCTTTTAAAAAAAACCAAACAAACAAAACAAAACGAAAAAAAAAAAAGGGGGGCAGGCACCAGTGTCACAGAACTCCCAATAGCCAAACCTCAAACGATTCCAACAAGTTAAATAGCAACCACTCTGCATTTTTAAAAAATGTATTTAGTGCAGACTCTGAGTCTCGCTTCACACACTGGACTCATAGTGATCTTGTGTTCAGCCTCCCAAGTACAAGATTACAGGCTCACACCACCATGTCCAGTCTCATCTGCCGTTCCAGGAGTGGGGCTGGCACAGCAGGCCAGGGACATCTGCCCAAGCAGACGCTTTGATCGACTGAGCTGACCAGCCCTCCACTCTGCACTTCAAAAGTAAATATGTAGAAGAGTCTCATACTACCATGCATGACTTACACAGGCCAAAGTCAGGAGCTACCACTTCACACCAACTAAGCATCACACGCTAACGTCACGTACCCTATGGTAGGATACACCAAAGGCAGACCACCTCTCAGTCTAATCCTGAAGCCCAGATAAGCCCATGCTGCGGAACAACCTATGAAGTTAACTTACTTTCCTGTACTCTTCAGTGTCAGGGTCATGAAGACGCTGATCAAACGGCAGAGAAAATTAGGAGGCATGGATAACTAATTAAGCATGCTATCATATCCTGGCCCAGGTGAAGGAACTAAAGGATGTTAGTGGAGATCCTGGGAAAACCCCAATGATGCCTGAATTTAGTAAATAATACTGTGTCTGCATTAATTTATGAACTTTGACAGAAGGGTCACTGTTTGTATAAGGGGTAACATCAGTAGATGGTCAGTTATAGGTATAAGGAACTAACTTGGATCTTTGCAACTTACATATACAAAATTACTACAAAGTTAAAAAGTGAATTTACAGGGTGCTGGGGAGATAGCTCAGTAGAATAAGTGCTTGCCTGGCAAGCACAAGGTCCTGAATCCAATCCCTGGTACAAAAAAAAAAAAAAAAAATTAGAAAAGCCACAGCACTGAAAAGTATAGCTGTATTTAAAACTAAAAAAGGAATATTTACAAGATCATATACGTCTTCACAGCAAGTGATCAATACCAGTTTATTTGTAAACAAGTTATATGTCAATAATCAAATTGACACTTTATACATTTCATTGTACAATGCCAATATCAGAAAACAATCCATTGTACTTACAGCTCTCAATATTTTAAAATGTTTAATACAAACTATTTGAAATGCAAAATACAGAAACATGAATGGCAGAGGAAGTAAATCAATGTTCCCCCAAAAGACAAACACAAAATCATCTGATTACATGTTTTAAAAAGATAAGGAAATCGCTACTTCTTAGATATGAAGCTGCCTTCTTTAGATAACCATTTGAGAGGTGCAATCGGGCCCCTAGTCAATCCTATATACTCTTATTACTTCTCTCTTCTCTTTTTTCCTATTTCTAAATGTTTGCCATGGTTGAAGCTCCACTAGGGGAAAAGGCGAGGAGGTGGCACAATGTCAAATGGAATTGGTTCACACACTTGCAAAACAACAGGGCATAACTTTTCCATGAATCTTCTTTGGCAAATAACAGTATCTATATTTTAACTTATGCTTTGTTGAACGGACTCAACACTTGGAAGATTTACAACGCATCTTCACACAAGTTAAAGTACAAATGAAACAAAGATATTAAAGCACAGCGCAGACATCAGCATTTCACATTTTGCTGACAGCTCGAAAAACTCAAATTCTTTCCTCCTCAAGAGAGTGAGAGGTCTTCAGCCGGGAATTGAGAAGCCCCAGGAACCAGAACTGACCAAGTTTCTTCAGCACCTGCCCTGAAGTTCATGATCATTATTATGTTCTATTTCTGCCTCTATAATCTCTCACAGGAAATATAGCAGCAAATCATTCTCATTATTTTAAGCTTCAAGCCCACCAGCAAAAGTATTCACTGCCAACAACTATGAATGTTCGATTCTTTATTAGTATACATGTTATGACAATGGACTCAGATGGTTTACATAAGAATAAATAAACAAGTTAATTTAAAAGCATAATAAAATGAGATTAAAGAGCCCTGATCGAAAGGAATACTTACAATTTTTAGCTGAGAAGTGTAAAAGTTATATATATACATAACACTAGGAATGTACAGTATTACTGGAAAAAATGAGTGATTCACAGTCATAACAAATTAATTTAATGTTAGCATGTAGTTTTCCTTTTATAGATACACGTAACATACATATGGTTTCTACCTTATACAAAACAAAGTAGAAAACTAAATGTTATCACATTTATTCCAAACATAGTACTGACTGTGCCCCAGGTAACCTGGTCCAATACTCAGTTCTACAGATAGGCCATGGTATTAAATGCAAGATTATATTAACAGTTTTAAGAAAGGCATATATTTCTAGAAGTATGTTAAATACACAAATATCAGTTCTATAAATAACAAAAATCATCACAAAAATGTTAGGTTATGACATTTCCAATTTTTCTAATGTTTTAAGTGTTTTAGACATATGCTGTTTGAACAGTTAGTTTGGTTACAGTCTTCAGCTAGCCAACCATTACCCTACAAGAGGAACTAAACTACAATGCTACACAAACTTCCCAAGGAAGGTGATCTGAAAAGTTTACAAAGTGAGTTCAATCATTCTAGCTAACATTTCAGATACTAACAGAATCAATGACTCAAGAAACACTTTTAAATTATTTTCTTTACTCCCTTCAAAACTATTAGCATAAATTTAGATGGCTTACGAGAATGTCTTCAAAGTAGGCTTATCACAGAAGCATTCTGATCTGAAGACATAGCCTTAATGTTTCTAATATGTAACTCAAATCTAAAATCACAATCCTTGATTTGAAAACATTAAATTCGATTTGTAGCAACTCACTGGTGAAGTCACAAAACCAAAAACTTGAGTGAAAACATGCAGCAGCCTCAGCAGCAAAAGTAGATGGTTTTCTTTAAAGACTGTGTGAAAACAGAAAGCCCAGCACGAGTGACAGCAGAAGTCCACATACAAACACTGTTTAAAAATAGAAGGTTTCCCGAGCTTATCTCGTGAGATGCCAATGAACGGGCATGGGCTGAGTTCAGACCCCACGGTTCCAGGTTAAGAGGCACAGAGCCATGCTGACTTGCAGGCCCGCGATAACGTCCGCGTGACACACATCATTCACAGACCGCCACAGAAGCTCTGAATGCCCATCGCATGGTCTCTCAACACTGGACGTGCACTGTCTTACAGTTTACTACCGAGAAGACTCAGAGGAGGGGCTGCATCTCTTCCCTTGATCCCCTAGAGTGTAGGTAACAAAATATAAAATTAAACAAGATTTATGTCTGATAAACTAACATATAAAATCACCACTGCAATATTCATAGTGAGTGCTTATAAACATAACAGTCATCATAAAGCCTATAAAGTATATTCTTAGTTTTATAAAAGAAATGCAGATTGTCTCAAGGTAAAAAATACAGTGCTGGCTGCTAAGAAGCACTTGGCTGCGGCACGGTATGCGGCAATGAGCTCGACCCCAAAGGCTTCCTGCCAGTGCGAGCAGCACCGCAGCGCAGCAGCAGGCGGCCTTGTGGTGGCTGACACTGTAAAGCTAACATCAAGAAAGGAAAAGGCAAAACGTGAGGGCAACACACGGTGGAAGCGAGTTATTGCAAATGGAGATTGGGAATACAAAGTGAGGAAGGCGACCGTCCACTCCACTCGGATAAGACGCCATCTTTAAATATTAAGTTTTTGGCAGGAAGTGGAACTCCTGTATCAGCGTAAGATGACTGGGAAAGCAAACTTGAAAAGCTGGGTTCGCTGTGAATATCCAGTGTTGAAGCACCTTCCTAAAACAGCAAGAAATGAGAGAAATATGAAATATTCAACTCTATCAAAGCACGTAACCAAACCCATATTTAATGTAACTTGTGAGAAATATGAACCTTATGACCTAGGAATGTACATGGACTACAAAGCACTACTACAGGTACAGTGATCTACTCCACAAGCCCAAATTATCAAGGACCATTACATGCAAAAACAATAACGCAAGCCAGGCTGTAAGAAGGGTTTTTAAATAAATAGAATATGGACCTATCTCAAAGTATTTCCTCACAGGAGGCCACCCCTAAATTACCCATCACAACACTGAGAACCAAACCAAGATTCCTACAACCAATATCCACCTGTTCCTCACAGCAGGCTCAAGCTGGGTTCCAGCCTCTTTCTTATTTCTCACCTGCTTAAAGTAACTAGTCTGGCTCCCTCAAAGTACTGACCGCAGTCTGTAACTACCTTGGGGTGTATTTGGCTATTATCTCAGACAACATTAAAAGTTCCATTAGTGTCTCACACAACACTGTTTCCCTCGCACCTGGCAATGAATGAATGAATGAATGAATGAATGAATGAATGAAATAAAACCCTAAGATAATGAATTCACAATACTGAATCAGATATTTGAATAAAAATCTTGCACTCTGAAAGTGCATCTATAACTCAAGTGCTGACTTTCTTTGTTTTGTCCACAGCACTGGCCTTCATGGCTATGAGAAGCATCACTGCAGCTGCTCACAGAGGAGAACAGCAGCCTTGACCCAGCACCCACCCAGCACCCACCCAGCACCCAGCACCCAGCACATCCCATGACAGCCACCAAATGTGGTTCTGCTGGGTGAAGCTCTCACGCCAGAGAAAGAGGCCAGCCTTTAGTCTCTGATCTCTGAAGTCCTGGTAAGGGAAATCTGGGAGTCACTTCATGCCATGAACCACGAGTTTTCACTTACAAAGTAATACCAATGACTATTTCATATCTCTGCCATGCAAACTCAAAAACCTGGAAATGCTTCAAAGCACTATGCAAACAATTGGATTGTTAACTCTTTATTACCTGGAATGAGTGAACAAAGTTAAGGACTTGTAGAGAGAGTTTTCTGCTGGAATGTAGGAGGTTTTGAAGGCTGAAAAAAAAGGGGAGGTGGGGATGAAATGAAATGGAAAGAACTAATATCTCACAAGACTTCACTTTTACTAATTAAATGCATTTATGTGAGTATATACATTCTCATTGAGCACATAAAAAGATCAACTTTTTTTTTGAGACAGGGTCTCACTACAAAGTTTGGGCTGGCCTTGTGCTCACTTTTGTAGCCCCAGGCTGATCTTGAACCCATAAATCCTCCTGGCTCAATCTCCTGAATGCTAGGATTGCAGGCGTGGGCCACCATCCCTGGTTCTGGGGCCACATGGTGGCTGCTTGCATCCAGGGCCAAGACTACACAGCATGTGGTACCAGGGATCAACCTGCCGTCCCCTTGCGTTTGCCCAAACTTGCCTAAGCAGGTGCTTTAGTCCACTGAGATATCTTGCTGGCCCCATACACTTTTGATCTAGATGCTGTTTTATTTGCAGAGAATAATTGTTCAAGTGATCAGCTGGATACCTTTAATTTTTTGACATGAGCTACATTATGCCAATCCATATGATTGTCTGTTATCCAACTTTACTTTCCTAAGTAGAAATGCCCCTGCAAGCTCCTGTGGTGATAACCGCACGCAGTGCTAGGCTTCCTCACTGGTCCACAGCTGAAGAACCTTTTGAACACTACTTCTCAGAAGGATCAGAGAAAAACATGACATAAAACCTGCGTCCTCTCTGGAAAGCAATTCATGTTCACTTTAAAAAACATAAAAAGTAGAAAAATTCTTATAAAGTCACCATAATCCCACCACCAGAGACAAACACTGTTAGTATAACTCATATCCGTGTGCTAGAGAAAGAAAGCCTCGCACACCTATATTATCAACACTCTGGGACACTAGGGGGATGGGGAGATAGCTCAGTGGAATAGTGCTTGTCTGGCAAGCGCAAGGTCCTGAGTTCAATCCCTGGTACCAAAAAAAAAAAAAAAAAAAAAAAAAAAAAAAAAAAAAAAAAAAAAAAAAAAAAAAAAAATTCTGGGCTACTGAGACAGGAAGATCATAACTCAAGCCCAGCCTGAGCAACTTCGCAAGACAGTCTCAAAAAATAAAAAGGGCTGAGGAAACATAGCAATATAGTTCAGGTCAATTCCCAGCACAAAAATAAGGTGGAGCTGGGGGGACACAAAACATTTATCAATTTTTAAAGCCAGGCTCACATCTCACATAGGCAAGCCCATTTTTCACACACTCACCAAACCTCGGTAACTAAGAAAATGTATTTAACCAACACATGTCCCCAAAATGTTTGCTAGGACTATCTGCGGATACATTGTAATTTTACAAATGTAGTGAAACCATTCAATCAACACTCCTTATTCAATCAACAAATACATACAGGAAAGTAACTGCATTTGTGTGCAGAGTAAAAGAACACGCGACTGCTCACTGGCAGCTTAGAAGCAAGCCGACAAGAAGATGACCACGAGCGCGAGTCCGTACCTCTCTTTTCTGCACAGGCCATGAGTAGCGATTTTCCTACAAACTTTCTGGTTTAATTCAGAACTGAACAGTGGAATTCCAAAGCACAGCTCAAGAGGAACCCACTCTGCCTCGGTGGTGGCACCTAGAAAATGACAGTTTACTTTCATGTCAGGCAGTATCTGAGCACCTGCGGCCCCAGTGACCCACCGGGCTTGACGCAGAAGGGGGGCTCTGAAACGGGGCCCTTTGCTCTCAACAGATAGGGTTGTCTCTTGATGATGTGGAAGCCTAGAAACGGGGACACAACGTTCATCAAACGTTCAAAGGAGTCGCCTGCCAGGCAAAGGTACAAGATGAAGACAGAGAAGCGGAACACTGGCCACTCACGCAGAGGCTCTTGGAGCCACCGTTTGCAGGCCATAACATTACAGTGCTTGAAGTCCTTACTTTGAGTATATAACCATGTTTCTTAGAAAATTCATATTTAAAAGTCCACTATAGATGGTAAGACCAGACCAGAAAAGCAAGCAAATAACTTAGCAAGAATGTTAAACTTCTAAAAAGTAAAGCCATATTAATATGCTATGCTGTAAAAGGCTCAAGTCAACAGCTTCCAACATTGCTGGTGCTGCTGATAACCCAGTGCTATTATGGAATATTGCTCTATATATACAACTACTTTCTCTTAGCTCAATGAGAATATTTGTACCAATAGCATTTAGAAAAGTTATCATATCTGCATCTTGTACTCTGAAATACTATAAAGGCAAGGATATGCATTGTAAAAAAAAATAATAAATTAAAAAATAAATGTTGCTCATAAAAAACAGAGAAAGGAGAGAGAGAGAGAGAGAGAGAGAGAGAGAGAGAGAGAGAGAGAGAATGTTAAGCCTCGTAAATTAGTCTAGCACACTTCTGAGGAATTTTCAGCACCTTACCGGAGTTTTGTTTCGCCGCTGCATCTGCAGTTGCTTCCTCAATCACCATCTCAAATGACTCTGTACTCCCATTTACGTCCGAGCCAGAGGCCAAGTCAGGTTCTCCTTATAATTAAAGGACATGCACAGCATTAGGTGTCTAGTCCGGGGCTCAGCAGACGTGGGCAGTACCTCAGCGCTAACAGAAAGAAGACCTGAGGCAACAGTGAGGATGCTGCTGACAGGGATGGAAAGAAAGGAGTAACTTGAGCCAGTGGTTCTCCACCGGGGGACAGCTTTTCCCTCCCCAAAAGACGTGTGTCTATGTCAATAAACAAGTTGGCTGTCACGAATAAGAACAAGATGGACCTGATTTCCAGAAATATTAAACATCTCACTACATACAATCCCCAAAATGAAGACTACACCCTCTTGAAATGCATACAATGCTGAGGGCAAGAAACCCTGGCCCAGAATGTAAAGTTCTACCAGCAGGATACAAGACCTGCACTCAGATCATTATGACCGTAGCATTCCTCAAAATTCCTTCTGTCATTTCACATATGCTGCAGCCTTACAACCTCCAACATTTTCTAGATATCACCTACTTCTTACTTTCATCTTCAACTCTCCAAAATCTTTTCTTCTGCTTAAAGATGAGCTCTCTGTCTCCTAACGCCCTCTGCCTCAAAGGCTGCCACCCTAAGAAAACTCCACCACGCTTCCGCTAGCGCTTCTCTGGGACGCCTTCCTTTGTCCAGCCTCATCAGGATGCCATGCAGTCCCCTACCAAGTCTCTCAACACCTCCCTGCAGGCTGACTTACTTGTCTGTCTCCTTCTAGGGTTTTATCGCTTGGAATAAAATGAGGTCTTACCAATTTTCTCCAGCATTAAACATGTATTTATTATTTACATGTTTGCAGAAAGAATGAGGTGAGAAATGACAGCTATAGTGACACACTTTGAAATGCCCTGTCCTCTGGAAAATGCTCCTACAGCATCAGCTAGTGAAAACCACCCAGTAACTCTGGCCAAAACTCAACGGACCAGTAGCAGATATCTCACTTAAAGTGAAGCAACCCAATCCTTCGAATGGCTTCTATCCATCACATGTCCTCAGCACTTCCAACGGGCTCACGGAATAGTGAACCAGTGACGAGACATCTGAATTCAAAGGTCTCCCAAGGGACCAGAGCTGGCACCACTGCAACAAACGGCACAGGCAAGCAAATACTATGCCAAAGCAAAAATATTGCGCTACACATGAAGAGGCGACCTAAAAATGGGAATCCAGCAAGAACAGGGCACAGTGAGCCCCGGCGAGTGTGCAGGGCAGACGGGAGCAAAGAAAAAGAAACTAGGAAAACCAAACAGGCAAGGTAGCAAGATCCAGACCAGATCGGCAGCTACACAGATTCAAAAATGAGTGGAGAAAAATAGATATGAAGGGCATTTCTGATGATTAACTTCACAGAACATGGAAACCAACTATTAAGTTCACTCTGGAAACATTTTTACAAAGCCATTTGAGTTGCGAAGCCATTGCCCCATAAGGTCAGCTCCATGCAAAGCTTGTGAACACAGATGTGGCAGGAAAGGCTAAAGCCCAACAGCCACTCTGCACGGCAGCCCAAGGTCCTCACTGCCTCAGTTGTGCACCTGGTATCTGCCCAGTCATACAATGGATATTTCTCTTATCCTTCAAGTAAAAATCTGTAATTGAATATTCCTACAAATGTCTACTTTTTAATATACATATTAAGACTATTTAAAACGAAAATCCAGGCATCTAATTCAAAGACCCCAGCAGCTGGCTAACCTTTCTCATCAGAAGCATCACTGAGTTTTCTACTTGCAAGTTGGCTAGAAGCATTCAACATGGTGACATAGCCACAGAAGTGCTGCAAGTCCACTTTGTTCCTTAACGTTTGCAATGCTTTGTGAACACCCATACTGACGCGAGTAAATTCTAAGAACAAAGAGATGACAACACATTAGTGAAAATTCTTATAACACAACAGCTTAAACTTGAACGCAAGGCTACAAAGCTGAACACGGCAGTACACACACCTATGCTCCCAGCACTGTGGGAGGCCGAGGCAGAATGACTACTGGGAATCTTCATACTTCTTTTTTTATCCTGCACTACTGGGTCATTTAGTGACAACTAAAGAGCAGGTGGTGGAGCAGTCACGGAGTGAAGCAGCCTTGGGCTCTATCCTTACAGCAGCAGTAAGGGGTACAGGGGTGAATCGGCTTTGATTAAACAATTCTTTGAATTACTTGTATGTTTTAATCTATCAAAAATGAATCCAATGAAGAAATATATGACTGCAAAACAACAACAACAAACCACTCCACATTTAATGTACGTAGTCTTCTGGAGGCATTACCTGCTAAGTAAGTACAGTGGGCCAGTCTGTGGTACATCTTTAGACTTCTCTTCATGGTTCTATCCTGCCCTGCATACTTACTAGTGGGCTTCTACAGGAAATGTATTAAATACAAACCATATTTCTAAAAATCTGAGTTACTCATATTAACAGATACTAACAACCAACTTGAAATCATATGCTTAAGAAATTATTTAGATATTAGCTGGAATTTTCATAAATATATGAATGTATAAATGAGAAAGATGTTCTGTATACTAATATGAAGATGCTTCTTTTTCTTCTCAGCATTGGGTGTGTGAAACACAAGAGCCTTTGTACTGACCTATATTCCTAGTCCTTTTCTTTATTTTTTATTTTGAGACGGAGTCTCATTAAATCACTAAGTTCTCCAGTCTGGGCTCAAACCTGAGATCCTCTTGCCTCTGCTTCCCAGAGTGCTGGGATTACAAGCACGTGCCATCACACTAGGCTTCTTCTTTGTAATTCACATAACAATCTCTCAACAATTATTTCTCAATATGTTATAAAATTTAAGATCCTGTTGTCATTATCTTGTACAGTACACTCAAGTAAACAATTATTTTTTCCTTACAATTTTTTTTTTTTTTTTTTTTTTTTTTTTTTTTTTTTTTTTTTTTTTTTTTTTTTTTTTT
>PVJA010022753.1:0-17525 GCA_004027025.1 Myocastor coypus | reverse complement strand
TTTTTATGGCCGGCTCAGCCCGCCCCAAGGGCAGGGCTGGCGCAGCATGTGGTGCCGGGGAATCGAACCATGGTCCCTGAAGCCGCCCAAGCTATCCCAAGCAGGCGCTTTAGACCACTGAGCCATCCCGCCGGGCCCTTTTCCTTACAATTTAACAACAAAAAGTATTTGAGAACTCAGCACCAAAGCAGGCTTCAGGGAAGCATCCATTTCTGAATGAAGGCGGACTCATTCACAACAGGCAGAAAAAGTCCCTTAACTTCCAATACGAGGCTTCCACAGGCTAGCCACGTGAAAAGAAAAGTGGCACTTACGAAACTCACTGTCCTCTATTTTGGGGGAGAAAAAATGTGATGGCTAGCCATTTGGAGAAGCAGGGCATGGTGGTGCATACCTATAAGCTCAGCAGTGGGGAAATTGAGGCAGAAAGGGCACTGTGAGTTCTAGGCCAGCCTGGACTACACAGGGAAACCCTGCCTTTAAAAAAGCCAGGAAAAAAAAACAAAAAAAAAATACCCTTTTAGAACAGTGGTTCTGAACCTGGGGGTCGCAACCCTGGCAGTGGTCAAACGACCAAAACACAGGGGTCACCTAAAGCCATTCCAAATCATAACTGTAGCAAAATTACAGTTTTGAAGTAGCCACCAAAATTATTTTTTTGGTTTGGGGTCACTGCAACATGAGGAACTGTATTGTGGGGTCATGGCATTAGAAAGGTTGAAGACAACTGTTTTAGAAGAACAGTAAATTATTTGAAATATTCACTATTCTCTACAGTTCATTAATATGGCTCTAGAAATGAGAAGGAGATTACTATGGAGCTGTTTTCGCATAACACAGGAAGCACAAGTGTCAATCACACAGTATTTTCCTTTTGAATCTAATTAACCTGCTCTATTTCAGGGTTCTACATCCATAGTCAACCAACCACAGATCTAACATATTTGCAAATAATATGCACTAAACATATATGGAGTTCCCTGCATTATATTCCCTATGTAAGATAGCACATTCATATATATAGCATGAATTAGGTATAAGTAATATGGAAATTATTAAGTATACTGGAGGGTATATGCAAGTATATGCACATGTCATAAAAGGGAGCTTGAGCATCCATAGAATCTGATATTCCCTGTGTAGGGAGATTCTTGGAACCAACTCCCATATTAAGGGACAACTCTATATAACTTGATACTAGTCAGAGAAAAGTTGTCTTGTGTATTAGAAAATGACAAAAGAATTTAACTTATACAAGTTTTTTTAGCACCTTGCACCAAACGTACTCTACAGCACCTTCAACTCTAGAAGAGATGATGCTAAGCAGGGCTCTTCCCATGCTGCCTCCCTTCATTCTCACTAGCTTCACTTGACATAAACCTTCCAGACACCCAAAGCCCCTCTTCTAGCAGCAAGAATAAAACTTAAAAGGCTGAAACAAGAGATACTGAAGTGCTCTGTGAACCACAGGGTAATAAGGAAAATGTTCTTTAGCATTCATTCTTAAATTATGTAAATTTTTTAAAGGTGCCTAAAAATTAAAACGTAAGCCATTAAAACTGCAGCAGCAGTCTCTAGGAGGTATCTGTAAATGATGCTGAAAATTCTCCAGTGAGTACTTTAAAGAGCCTCTGAAATGGAATCTATACAATAGAGAAAAATTAAAATTTTCTAAACATAAAATATTCCCTATGGCTTGTCTTCTCCCTCAACCTTCCAATAAACAATAAAAGAAACCAAAAGCTTAAAAGAAACTTTAGTCTTCATCTATACCTAGCTATTCTCTTCACCTCCATAACAGTGTTCTTTCAAAGCTCTAGATGGGTAGTAGTCTTTTAGCTCACTGGGGAAGCAGGACAAACAACAAATACCCTTTGTCAATGTTCTGTAATAATAGAATGCAAGATTCTAGAACTTAAAAACTTTAAGAATTCACTCTTGCCACATTTTCCACCAAATTGTTGACATAATTAATGATAAAGTTAAATGGATATAATTCAAAAAGTACCTCCTTGTAATTCTGTTTCATCAAATGGAAATGGTACATGGACAGTTTCTCCTATCCCAAATAAACCATGTCCCTAAACATAAGGAAAGAAAAGTTGTAAAGTATAAAAGAAACCCACATTTCCAATAATTGGTATACAAATAATAAGGTTGCATCACTTAATGCTACATTTCATATCAACACTCCACCAAAATGCTTCTGTTAATCTTCTAGTTTTCTATAGCCAGCAATGACAATCTTACCTGTATATTAACCTATAAAACAGAGTTTCTCAAAGCATATGAAAAACATGGAGGCTGCGAGATGAACAGGCAGCTCAGGGAAGGCTAAGCCACTGGAAGAATGAATGCATGCACTCAAAGGGCCCACACACAGCAGAACGGTTGCCTAGGAGAGCAAAGCGCGGAAGGATGCCCACAATCATGGCACAGCACAGACCAGAGGATGTACAGCCTAAGCATGTGCCCTGAGAGACACACACAGGACTCCAAGGTACCTGCTACAACAATATAATGACATACTGTAACCGGAAACAACCAAAACACCCACCAGTATTTGTAGAGGACTGGTTAAATAAATTATGGTTTATATATTTTAATAGAACTGCAGTTTACAAAAAGAATACAAAGATCTCAGGGCCAGGGAGATAGCTCAGTAGAATAAGTGCCTGCCTGGCAAGCACAAGATCCCGAGTTCAATCCACGGTACCACCAAAAAAAAAAAAAAAACACCCTCCAATTTATAAATGCAAACAATAAGGGAATGTCAGCGTATAACCACCTGCTTTTGCATAAGTGGACAGAGCGGAAGCTAGTGAATGTGATTATCTCACACTGATGAGTGAAAGCTGGATAGGCAGTACTAGAACAAGGTGACTATTATTAAATAAAAAAAGTTTTAAAAATTGGTAGTTCTCTTCTCATTTTACAAATAATTTATTTTCATCCATCACATTCAATTAAGATTCAGCTTTAAAAGTTTTGCATATGAGACTGGGCGTAGTGGCATGCACCTTTAATCCCAGCACTTGGGAGACTGAAAACAGGAGGATCACTACGAGTCCAATGTGTGCAGTGAGACCCTGCAGAACCTGTACTAATAAATACATTAAAAAAAAAAAAAAAAGGTTTGCATATGTTTAATTCCTAAATTTGCTTTGGGCATACAGTTGTGTAAGAACAATCAGCGTGCAAAATTTATGATTACATGCACTTAACGCCACTATGACAGAGGATGTAAGAGGCCCATATGCTGCATTACTTGAATTCAACAAGTCCTGATATATAAAAGAAATCATACTCAGAAAAAAATTCTGCATATATTCCTAACTGCCCTCACTTAGCATTCCTCTTAAAAGTTTTATAACTTACTCCTAAACTATAAAGTAAAATTGTGCTCTTAATCAAAATTTGTATATAACCAAATAGTTTGTAATATATCATAAATTTTTCCATAAAAATATAGCAAGGTGGTAGTTCTTTTTCAGCAAAAACAAAACTTCCACACTAGCACTTTAAAAATGGATATCATTTACTGATAGAGAAAGAAAAGCCTTGCCTGGCTGAGCCACACCTTCCTAGCACTGGTGGTGAAACCTGAGGCTCAAAGACATGAGGGCTGGCCTGAGCCAGCGCAGGAAGAGGCTGGCTCCACGCGTCCTCCCTCCCCTCCACCACCACACCACACGGCTAATGTCCTCTGCCAGATCTGCTTGTGCACTGCCCAGCTTCCACCAACTTCCTCTTTCAGTCACTCTTTTCAACAGCCCATGAAGACAGCTGACAGCCAGAGACATGCAGTTTACTACACTCTTTACCAAGGAGTGACTGTGGGCCTGGGGCTACAGCTCTAGCACAGGAACCTGCCTGGCTAGAGCAAGGTTCTGAGCTCAATACTCGGTACCACAAAAAAAAAGAAAAGAACGAACTAGTTGTGTACCAAAAGTGTGCCACATACACTTCGCATGAACATTCTCATTTCATCCTCTGACAAGTCTACAACCACCGCCATCAATTTTCTAGCTCATTAGGCGCTATCCTTTCTTGACACTTTATGGAAGACACTACAATCTCCATTTTTCTCATGAATAACAAAGGAGTATACCAAAAATATCAGTCCAATAACTACACAAAAAGAGACTCAACATTATTATCAGAAAAATGTAAAATCACAACTACAATGAGGTGCCCAATCACACCAAGATGGCTATAATCAAGTCAGGTAAAATGAAGTCCTCAAAGGAAAGAAAAATGGTACGGACATTGGAAGACAGCCTGGCTGCTTTTCGATGGTTACATACAGAGTTACAACATGACTGAGTCATACCCCTGGTATTTACCCAAGGAAATACAAACCTCGCTCACATGACTCACACATGCGTGCGCACACCAGCACTGCTCACAGTACCCAAAAGGTGTCCATCAACTACTAAACTGATAAACACAATGAGGCGGTCCCAAAAAATGAACTACTGATTTGGTCATAAGAAATAAATGCTACAATATAATGAAGTTTTCATCATGTCAAATGAAGGAAGACAACCACGAAAAGTCTTCTCACGTTTCATATCATTCCATGTACATGAAAGGCACAGAACAGGCAAAGCCAGAAACAGTAGCACTGTTTAGAGCTGGAGGACTGAGGGGCGGGGGAACAGGGAGCGTGACAGCTAAATAGCACAGTTCATTTTGAGGCAATAAAAATACTCTACAATTGAGAATGCTGACAAATATACAAATCTGCAAATGCACTAAAGTCTACTGAACTGTATAAACTGGTGAAATGCATAGTTTGTGAATTACATCTCAATAAAGCTATTATTTTAAGAATAAAATGCCAGTCGTATAGCTAATAAAAATTCAGGCTACCATCTTACTCTAGGTCCAAGTTCAGTCTATGTTTCAACCGCCACTATGCTGCCAAAGGCCCAGGACTAAAACCAAGGTATCTTGATTTCTTACATTTCCACTTTATAAATAAATGACAACTGATTGCAAAAGGAAAAGTATGTTCTTAACAATAAAGACCTAACAGTGATTTTTTCAAATGAAGTAAGTATACCTGAATTAAAACTGCAGAATGTGTTAAAGCATCATTCAACATGGTGAGCACGTTTGATGTAGGAACCACACCAGGATCATGACCCCAGGATGTTATGAGCAATCGATCAAAACCCTATTGCAAAGAAAGGAGTAACACACAGGACAGTTAGGAGAACCAAACTGAAAGGTTATAGGTAAATTGCGCACCAGCTTCTACCCTCCTCAAAAGTAAAAATCATTTAAAAAATCTCAGGATAGGGGTGTAGCTCAGTGGTAGAAAACTTGTATAGCATATAAGCAACCATGGCGTCCAGTCCTACCATCACATATAAAATAAAATGGAAGGAAGGAAGGAGGGAGAGAAAAAGAGAGGAAGGGAGGGAGGGACAGAGGGATGAGGGGGGAGGGAAAGAGGGGGAAGGGGAAGGAAGAGAGAGACAGAGAGAGAAATAGGGACATACCTGGAATATGTCCGGCAGTTTTCGAAGTCTTGTACCTTTTGATAGTAAAAGAGATGGTGGTCCTTGTCCAGTGATGTGGTAAATATACATTTTAAACCAAACAGAACTGACTTCTGGAATAGCTGGTCCAATATGCTATAGTCACAACACAGGTAAGATAAAAGTTATCATACTTAGCTCTAGAAGTCCAATTTCATACATGATGAAACACATGGTCTTCTAAATAGCAAATGCCCACCCAATTTGAATTGTCATCATCCATGAAAATAAATGTGAAGTGCTCCACCAAAACTGTTTCAGCCATACTTGGACTTCAGGAGACAATCCTACCACTGCATTAAAGAGCTGGGCTTCGGAGTGGACCGCCTGGGTCTGAATCTGGCCTTCATCCTTTTATCACCCTAAAAGTTACTAAGTTACTAAGCTACCTAGAAAGTCACTCAAGCTTTCTGTGCCTCATTTTGAAAAGAGCAGTAAAATATATGATTGTTCCAAAGGCTGATGACAGCACCAGGCAGATAGTAAGCTTTGTATTAAAGCATCAGCTGTTGCTATCATTAAACGTGGGGCGTTCCAAAAGGGTGCCGTCCTCCTGCATCCACTTTCCCATCTATTGAGGACAGCTCTCGGATTTCCCCTATGCAGGTTATATTAAATGGGGGAGGAACCTAGACAATAATACAAAACTTGGCCAGATGAAATCGAGGGCAATTCCCAGTGAGCACTGCGTGAGGCCAACATCTAATGCAGCAAAGAGAACAGCACGCACCACATAAAGGACTGCCTACAAGACACCACTGCTTTCTTCTACACCATTACACCCTGAACTTCTTGGAGACCAGAAGGCATGGAGTAGCAACTCCATCTCCACACTGAAAATGGTACCTGCCACATTTCCTCACTAAACACACACACACACACACACACACACACACACACACACACACTGCAACTCGTTTACCTTTAAAAAGTAAAAGGCCAGAAGTAATTCTCACATGCACATTCTATTACTAGAGCTCTAATTTTCAAATACTACCTTTTCTTTCCATCACAGTCCCACTTCTAAAACACTTACTTTCTCCTAAACTTGTCCCTCAAAATGATCTAGACTTCCTCTGGAACACCTAAAACATTCTCTTTAAAATACTTTACGCAGGGGCCCAGTGGGATGGCTCAGTGGTCTAAAGCGCCTGCTTGGGAAAGCTTGGGCGGCTTCAGGGACCACGGTTCGATCCCTGGCACCACATGCTGCGCCAGCCCTGCCGTCAGGGCGCGGGCTGAGCCAGCCATAAAAATGAGTGAATAAGCAAATAAAGGTTATGAAACAAGAAAAACATAAATAAATAAAATAAAATAAATTCTTAAAAAAAATACTTTACGCAGAATGAAATGTTAATTTAATGCACCACAAGCTACTATGTGATACATAAATATACTCATTATATTGAGGATTTTAATATAACATCATCTTACAACAGCATCAAATACAAAACTGCTAACTCAATGTTTTAAGTATACAGTTGAAAATGAGGAAAATAAAAGCATTTTCTTAGTGAGGTGATGGCTGTTCCAAGCGGGCCTTTCAGGCAGGTCTTCACCTGAGGCGTGCAGCTGCTGATAGGCCGAATTTCATTGGTGAGAGGAGCCATGGAGACCAGCAGGATGTAATTTTTGTTTAGAACTCTGCTGCAAGTTGCAGGATCCAAACCCAGAAGGCTTTCACAGCGTAAGAGGTCCAGAGGAAAGCCTGAGTGGTCATTAAGCACACAGAGAATAAGACAGTGTCTATGTGAAACAAAAATGTAGCAAATTAATGGTTGATAAGTGCACTGAGATTGTACATATTTTTAAATGGTAAGACAGCTCAATCAATTAACAAAGTCACTAGGACACTTTAAGGTTTCAAGTTAAATTTTTATTCTCTGATCTAGAAAAATTTTCTAGATTGAACTTTAACAAATGACTATTTCACCTCCCTCTGGCTCTCCATCCCCAGCCACTGTGGCATCCATGGCACTCTAAGTGCCAGGGAAGCCCTATCCTTAGCCAGTTTCCAGTGTCTACAAAAAGAATCACAACACAGCTCTTATTTTACATAAGGGCAAATGTCTCTCGCTGAAAATCTGTGCTCTAGACAGTTGGTCTATAAGGCACTCAGTGTGCATCTGAAGAACTCTTCCCCTTAGCCCTTTAGGAAAATACCAAATCCTTTGGCTCTCTAAAAGGAGATATTTAAGATGAAAAGAAACTTCCAATCAGCTGGCCGTTTACCCCTTCAAGTAAGAATGCACCAAAAAGAAGCAGTGCTGCAAGGCCTAGAGTCACTGTGCACACCTAGCACCAGGGTCCTTTTGTTCCAAGCCATTTTCCAGAAAAGAAACCTTGCTAACAAGTACATGATCACAGCAGATCTTTCTGTTTCACCAGGAAATAAGAAACAGCTCAAAAATGAAAGGAAAGTGCTGGCGCACACCACAAGGAGACAGCAGCCAGTTGCAACACAAAAATAACTGAGATGGTAATGACTAATTATAGTCCACTGGAAAAAACAGGAATTCATAAATTCACGCTGAGAAGAATGCCTCATCATTTCAGCTGTTAAGTATGGAGGAAATGCTGAAGGTTAGGGGGAAATATTAGCCATCTGCAACCGTCATAGTGTAAGCTAAGAGCTACCAATGGTGAAAAACTGCTATGGAGAAGACTATCTGCATGATATTAAAGTATCTTCTCATTAACTGACCACAATTAGCATTACCAATGAGAGGAAGGTAAACATCATGCTCCTCTAGATACCATATCTGCAGAAAGACATGGCATTTGTGTCTATTCCTGTCTACATAGTATACTACGCCAGAATGAAACTTTTGAGACAGACCAACAAAGGATGGAGGTGGCTCTAAAAATAAAGAACTGTTGGGGGCCAAGAATACAACCCAGTTGCACAAGTGCCTGGTAAGCACAAAGTCCTGAGTTTAATTCCTGATACTCTACCCCCCCCCAAAAAAAACCCACGTTCCTAGATGCCCTTCGCCCTTCAAGGCCTTCATCCTAGAGACTGCAGTATCACTAGTTCAACTGAAGTTTCAGAGCCTTCATCTATCTCTCACAAGACGAAGGGACTGTGAGGGCAACAACCACAGCAGAGTCCATCAACACATTAAAATTGCTACTACTTTTAAGAGATTATCTAGCTCCTTTGAGCTAGATAATAGTAACATGAATAGATATTCCTATTTATTAATTTCACCCAACGGAATGTGTCATTCTTTAATTTTGTTTTGGAACAGAGTCTCACGATATCATTTAGACCCATCTTGAACTTACTAAATAGCCCAGACTAGCCTTGAACTGCTATTGATCTTCCTGCCTCAGCCTCCAAAGGGCTGGGATTAAGGTATATGCAACCACACAGCATTCTTAAACTATTATGCTCCCTAACTTAAATTTTGGCATCTGTTTACCTCTCAGAGCTTACAAGTCTTGGCCACCTGACAACTCGTTTCTTAATCCCACCTCCCTACACAATCTTTCCAATGCTTTTCTGTAGGGACTAAACATAAAAAAACCACAAATATCAGCAGCACAAGGGAAGAATAAATAAAAGGTCAAGCAAAGAAATTCACGAGATGAGCCTCTAGTTATAAATTCAGTATGCTCTCTACACCAAAACGTATCAACTAGTAAGTGAGCATGATTTGCTTAATACCTCAGAAAAAAGCCCCATACAATCATGTCTTCAAAAATAAGTACACCTGTCATACCATAATTAGGTTGGTCCAGCTGAGCAGTGTGTGCGACTAAATCTCTGTTATGGCGCAGAAACAGTATTGTGTTTCTCAGAGTAAGTGCATGATCGAAGTATCTCTGGGCTTCTCCTTCCCCCGTGCTCTGAACCTAAGCCAGGAGAAAACAGAGTTTATAGCACGTACCCCCTTCATGCCATCCTCTCTAATAAATACATGTATGCTAGAACCACTAGGACATTACTAAAGATCAGCAGATTAAGTGTGCGCTTGACCACACTGGAACCATCGCAGTCTCAGCTGAGCTTCCAGTTTTACTATCTTTGATGATGAAAGAAGCTATTCCACTAAGTGGAACTACAGCAAATTATATCATTCTATGGCGTATGTCCCATTCATAATTTCATTAGAATAATTAAAAATTTTAAAACCTGTATCTTGCTTCACCTAGAAGTTGCAAATCCAGTAATTACACTTCTAAAATTTTTACCAATTTGTTTACAATTTTGTATCAACAACTACAAGGTACACTGGAGCATGCCATCCAATATAGCTGATTACCATTGCTGAGAACGCAGCTCACACTGACTGAGCAAGGGATTCACTGAGTGTCTGCTATGTACTCTGACCTCTCTAGGAGATAAGGGAAGAGTTACAGGCCAGACAGACAAAAGCCCTGACTGCAGTGGCCTTACATTTAACATATGTTTTTATACACTGAGTCAGTAATCTGTTTACTGTCTTAAAAACATGTATGTACCAGGTATAAACACAAAAACATCGCAGATATAAACACGGAAAATGGAAGCAAAAGTCTACAGGGCATAAATAATTAGAGTCACATTAAATTAACAGATCAAACATGTTTAATCAAGATCAGGCTTCTTTTTGGGTTTTAACTGAAATGGTGTTTTGTTATGGAGTTAAGGTTGGCCTTGAACTCATGATCATCCTGTCTCACCCTGTCAAGTGCTAGGATTACAGGCATAAGTATCATGCTCAGCAAATAAAGTATTTTTAGAACTAAACTTCATCAAAAGCTTTCCCAACATTCGATCCCCAGCACCACTTGCTGCGCCAGCCCTGCCCTCAGGGCAGGCTGAGCCAGCCATGAAAATAAATAAATAAAAAGCTTTCCCAACAATAACTATGAGGAAGGAAAACAGACTTATGAATGAGTAGAAGTGTAGAAATTATCTTGGAATTGGTTATAACTGAAAAAAGTCTTATTGATGTAAGAAAGATAAAAATCAGTAAACCAAAACTTAAAATGTACAGGAACATAGAAGTAAATAAAGTAAAGTAAAAATGATACATGACAGGAAAGGGGATTAGCAAAGTGGTAAAAAAAAAAAAAAAAAAAAAAATACTGAAGAAATCATTCAAATACAAATATAGAACTAAAAGACAAATAGCAAGAACTTTCTTAAATCAATTTCTGTAGTAAAGAAAGAATAATTTAATGGAGAAATAACAATGAAAAAAGCTATCTGGCTATGCAGTTCCTGTACAGAACTCATTACTGAAGCCCAAAAGACTCCAATTTTTTTTTCTTTCTTTCTTTTTTTTTTTTTTTTTTTTTTGTGGGCCTGGGGTTCAAACTCATGACTTCGCACTCGCCAGGAGGCACTTGTGCCACAGAGCTATCTCCCCAGCCCCAAGATTCCAATTATTAATGAAGGAACAGATTCAGCACACAAACTGTTGGCACCCAGAGAGCAGAGGACAGAATAGAACACTCAGGAATAAAAAAGCAGCAATCACGGGCAATCAAGCTTTAGAGCTAAGGAAAGCCATGGCTGTGCTCACAGGGGAAAGGTGGGTAAGAGCTGGCATCTTCAAGACGCCAAAAAGAGCGGTGAGAGCGGACATAAATACGATGCCCAAGGACACTGAGCCAGAGCCAAGAAAACTGACACTAAACTTCAAGCAAAACTGCTTAGAGGATGACCTTAGGTCATACCAAAAAAAGAGAGGAAACATTATTTTAGAAAAACTTCAGTTTATACACCCAGACTAAGATTTCTATGTCCCACCTCTCACATTATCACATTTAGAATTAGGTAAGGCAGACAGACGCATCCCTTTAAAAAAAACAATCATGAAATTGATTCATCCACTCAATATGCTTCTAAGTCTAAATGTTCAGCACAGTATTAAGGCAAGGAATGAGGTAAAGTGAGCGAAACACACCAGAGCTCCACACGAGGTTAGCATAACCAGTGTCTAACCAAGCATGGAAAGGTTCCGAATGCCGCCAGCCCCAATATGCAACCTAGATTTACCTTTTCTAGTTCTACAAGAAAGCTGTCTAGAGACTCATCTGAGAGTTTGCCTACTTCAAACATTGTGACTGCATGACTTTTCAAGTTCTGCAACAAAACAAAACAAAATGTTAAAGTTCTAGCTTTCTTTTTTATACTATACAGTATTTTATATTTTCTAATATATTTAAGCCTAAGAGGGGGTGAGATAAGGATGTGATTCTTCCCACCACAAAAGCAGTCCTCACTACAACTAGTAATATACCTCTGCAGAATACAGAATGATCACAGTCATGTTTTCAAGAATAAATGTATCTCTCAGAAAAGATATAAGAGCATTATATTATTGACTAGGTCATTTTACTTTAAACATCTTTGTACTGAAATAAGTATTTGACTTACTGGTGAAAGATTTCCCATCATTAAGAAGGCAGTAAGAGTTGAGTCAAATAAGAATGCAATGCGCTTTGTATAACCTCCAGACAGACTCAAACTGCTTACACTGGCTGTATCCGCTGAAAAAAATAACATAAAATCATATGATGAAAATTATTCTCTGCTGATCATTTGGAAGGAGAAACTATTTCATTTTAGTCTTACTGGGTGGTGAAAAAGTAAACAGTCAACTAAACACAGTATTATAGTTAGAAGAGGTCCCAGTCATCTTGAAATACAAAAAAAAAAAAAAAAAAAAAAAAAAGTTTTCATTTTTTTTTAAAAGCAATTACTCTTGCAGTAACTTTCTTTTTTTTTTTTTGGATTTCTGAGACAGGGTCTCACTGTACAGTTCAGGCTGGCTTTGAGCTCACTTTTGTAGCCCAGGCCGGTCTCGAACTCACAACGATCCTCCTGCCTCAGCCTCCCAGCTTGCAGTAACTTTCTTGAACACCAATAATAAAAAGTTGAATGTTGTCAGGTCAGTAAGACCGATCAGTCTCACACATCTAAGTATGCCACTGTACTTGGTAGCAGGGAGAAATAGAAGGCCTGTCATGCTCCTCTCCCTCCCAACAGCAGCCACGGGCAGCACCTTGCGCACTGCGCTGCCCCTCTTGGGAGTGACCTACGCTGGTCCTGTGGGCTGCTGTGGCCTGACTGCACTGAAGAGCAGCGGACGTCACCACCACGAAGACGCCCCACGCCCTCCAGCCTTGCAGAGGCTCATTCTCTTCACAGCCTACAACACGGAAACTGCTCCTCTCAATGATGGAGTTTTCTTGGTTGCACTTCCTCTTTCTCCTTGGATTTAATTTTCAAACCGAGCTGAGTTAGTGGCGTAAAAGTTATCCCAGCACTCTGGGAGACCGAGGCATTTGATCACAAATTAAAGCCAAGTCTGGACAATGTAGTGACTTAGTGACACCCTGTCTCAAATGAAAAGTAAAAAGGACTAGGGATGCAGCTCAGCATGAGCACCCCGGATTCAATCCCCAGTACCAAAAGAAAAAAAGCGAAAAAAGGAAATATTTTCTATCAATTCTATACCTCAAGACTTGTTAGCACTGCATCCAACACAGAGATAAGTACCTGAAAGCTGCAAAAATCAATAACCTGTGAGAAGGTCTGTCTGGACAGATGCTGTGCCTACAGAGACTGAACTGAACCAAGTAACTGCTCACCTGGGTCTTCTTGACTATTTGTATCAGTGTCAGTCGCTGAAGATGCTTCTTGCACAGGACTCCTACTTTCCCCACCGTCCCATGATAAGAGCATCTTTTGTGGATCTAAGGTACTCCTGTTAATAAAGTACACATTCACTTAAAAAAAAAAAAATTACAAAAATAAAACTTAGAAGTAGCTACTAAGGAACTGAGGAAGATAGCTTAGTGGTTTGAGCTCCTGCCTGCTAAGTACAAGGACCTGGGTTCAATCACCAGAACTACAACCACCAAAAGTGGACATGGTGGTGCGCATCTGTAATCCCAGTGCTGGAGAGGCTGAGACAGGAGGAGCACTACAAGTCCAAGCTGTGTAGTGAGGCCCTGAACCAAATAAATAAATAAATGAATGAAGGAATGATATATACATATTTAAATATACAGTACTTATACAGTAATATATCACTAGTTATACAATATAACTACTGAAACCAGTGAATTTGAACAACTTATCCAGTCTTATACCCAAGTCTGAAACGGAGGCAAACCCCTAAAATGGCTCTACCCCTGACCCCACACCTTCTTAACCAAGATACACAGTTAGGCTTAAAGAAAAACGAAAATGCTATGTAAAATACTGTCTGTGCTCTTTTCTGGATCAAGACTGTTTAGTTTTCATCAGACTCTAAAGAAGATTCATCATGGGCCGGGCAGATAGCTCAGTAGTCTAAGAGCCTTCCTGGCAAGCACAAGGTCCCAAGTTGGATCCCCAGTACTGCATGCCAGCAAGCCCCAGAAACCCCAGGCGGGCATGCCATGTCAGCCACCAAAATCAGGTATGGTAGCACACGCCTGTAATCCCAGCACTGAGGAGGCTACACAGAAGGATCACTGGAGTCTGAATTGAGTAGGGAGACACTATACCAAATAAACAAATAAAAAGAATATTAAAGAAAAAAAATTTAGGGCTGGTCTGATAGCTCAGCAGATGAAAGTGCCTGCTTAGGCCAAGTACAGTGACCTGAGTTGAGTCTCAGTGTGCCGTGCCAGCCCCGCATGCGGGACACACTGAGACCGGCAAACGACACTGCGTGTGGTAGTACATGTGTATAATTCCAGCACTTTGGAAGGCTGAAAACAGACAATCACTACAAGTCCGATCTACATGAGACCCTGTAGACTCTGTACCCTGACGACCCTACCTAAAAATACAAAAATAAAAAATAAAAACAAAGATGATTCATTATATACAAAATTTAAAATCACTAATATATAAGGTTTTACTCAACTGAAAGACTAAACTAATTTATGTAAATTGAATTTCAAAAGTAAATTCTAGTATAACACTGAATAAATGAGTTACTTCAATCTGTTTACAGATGGAACATTCTTCCAGGATGAATGAAGCTGATCCAAATTTATTACTTGTCCTTTCTTATGGGCAAAACCCAATCGGCAATACATTGAAACAGCATTCTGAAAGGAAGATAAAGTTAGCATCTAAAAATAATCCAAACATCAGAATATAATATTTGTAGAGAAAAAAAATACTATAATGCCTCTTATAATTCTCAAACATAGCCTGATTAGAAAAAGCTTTCTACAGATCTGCTCCCCCTTCAGGTCTTGTGGATAGAAAGGGGGTGCTCCCACTTCTCTGGCCCTGCCCTCCCCAAATCTACCCCAATGAGCTGGTCTTGTGACTAACTGAGCTCACTACAAGACCCGGATCAGGCCATCCTGCTACAGGGCCTGCTGCAACAGTTACCAGGGGCACTTTCATTCCTCTGGTGTCTCGTCCTTTTGTCTCTCTGCAGAACCCCTTTAAGATGCACCCTCCCCAAAGCAGTTAGTCAGAAATTCAAAGCTTCATTCTGTCACGTCAAGATAAAAAACAACTAGTAAAACCCAGTCCACACTCACATGACGACTGAAGAGTATAATTATTCCGTACCTTAACTAGAGACAAGTCTATCTCAAGGACATTGGCCAGCTAGAAAATAAAATTAAAATTTATTTTTTTGTTCTTAGAATTATTAGCACATTACACAGTTGTAATAGACTTCTATAATCATAATCAGCAAAAGTTACTATGAATAACTAAAACACAATAAACTTTGAACTCAAAACTCTTATCGCTAAGATTTTTCTTTGTTTTTTTGTTTGTTTGTTTGTTTGTTTGTTTTTTTGAGACAGGGTCTCACTATGCAGTTCAGGCCTGCTTTGAACTCACTTTGTAGCCCACCCTGGCCTTGAACTCACAGTGATCTTCCTGCCTCAGCCTCCAAAGAGTGCTGGGATTACAGGGATGCACCACTGTGCTCAGCTATCTCTAAGATTCTTAAGGTATAACAAATTTGGAGGGCTGGGACAATAGCTCCGTGGCGCAAGTGCCTGCCTGGCAAGTGCAAGGTCATGAGTTCGAACCTTGATCCCAGAAAAAAGAAAAAAAAAATTTGGGTAGTTAACCATAATAATTTAAGATTCCTCACTCTTATTTTGTCATTTAAAATGAAAAATTCCTATGCAGATCAATATACTTTACAATTCTTTACATGAAGAATCACATAAAAACTAATTAACCAAATCATAAATTGATACCAAGAAAAATTTCATTAAGCATATGCAAGAACTAATTCATGAATGGTGACATTCAGGTACATTAACCTCCCTCTGTATAGATTCTGAGAACATTTTAGCCATATCATTAAGTCATCTCATTTATTCTACATAAATTTAGCTTATAACCTTAAGATTATTTTTCTATAACATGTTGCCACACTTACCTCTGCAACATTAGTGTGCTCATCTATTGAAACAAATATTTTATAGAGTAGAGTTTCAAAATAATCTCCCTGCACTCGATTCATCACAAAGCCTTCAAGGGGAGGAACTGAAATAAACAAAACAGACTTTCCTCAGTGACACAATTTTACAGAACAAGAAAGTATAATTTAGGGGATGAAGAGATAGCTCAGTAGAATAAGCGCTTGCCTGGCAAGCACAGGGTCCTGAGTTCAATCCCCTGTACCGCAAAAAAAAAAAAAAAAAAAGGGAAGGGAAGGGAAGGGAAGGGAAGGGGAGGGAAGGGGAGGGGAGGGGAGGGGAGGGGTGGGGAAGGGACAGCTGGCCACACAGCTCAGTGGAGATTAGTCCATGACCAGGAGTTGGAGTTTGATACGGGCCTGCCTTGCCAGCCCCACCCTGGGGGCACACTGAGACGGCAGACAAGACTGGGCATGGTGGCGTGCCTATAATCCCAGCTCTTGGGAAGCTGTAAACAGGTGGATCACTATGAGTCCAATCTAGTAGTGAGACCCTGAACACCCTGCAGACCCTTCCCTAAAATACAAAAAAAAGGGAAAAACTCAAGTGCCTAAAATTAGTACACCAAAAAATTACAGTGTACATATTTGTGCTAAGCTATATATTGTAGCTTATTACATCTGGCTTTTCCCTTTTGGTTTCACTGCTAATATTTCCATACATCTAGAGATTTTTTTTTAATGGCTGGTTCAGCTTGCTCAGGGGGTGGGGCTGGTACAGCATGTGGTAAGCTTGCCTAAGCAGGCACTTTAGACCACTGAGCCCTCCTACCAGCAGCCCACATCTAGAGATTTTTAAAGGTTTTGTTTTAGAAATAGTTTAGGAATGCCTATTGAATACTTTTCCTACGCTCCCAACTGTATGAAAAATGTAAGTGCATATTTATTGAATGTTCACTAACCATTAGACTTTTGCCAGTACTTCATACATGCAATTTTACTTCATCCTCTTAACTTCACGAGTTACATGGCAATCTAATTGCTCTTCTTTAAGAGATAAAGAAACCAAGGCACTAAGAGTTTACAGACACTTTCCTAAGCTATATTCTCTTCTTAGCAGAAAAAGGTAACTGCAAAACAACAGGTAAGTCTCTAGTTTGTTTGTTTTCGTATTTTAGGGAAGGGTCTACAGGGTGTTTAGGATCTCACTACTAGATCAGAGACATGTAGTGATCCACCTGTTGACAGCCTCCCAAGAGCTGGGGTTACAGGTGAGAGCCACCACAATCTCATGCCGTCACACTCAGTCTCAGCTGCCATCTCAGCATGCCTGGGGGCGGGGCCAGCATAAGGATGGAAGCCCCTCTTGCAGGCACTTTAATCTCCTGGCCTATTTGGCCGGCCCTGTCTAGTAAATATTGTTAAAATAGAAAGTATAAACTGGAGTTCCTCAATAGCCTCCAACGTCACAAGTTTCACTGGTGGCACACTGCAATTGCAAAACCTTTGATTGTATATGTATCTGCTTCCTCTTAGTCCAAAGAGAAGTATATTCTTTCCTGTTTTTTTTTTTTCTTTCTTTCTTTCTTTCTTTTTTCTATGCAACATTAATAGGGAGGTGGGTCATGCCCACACACTGCAC